>APFE030882641.1:0-14621 GCA_000404065.3 Pinus taeda
CCGTCCTTTTTCTAATCTAAATAAAAAGAAACAACAAACTACTAAAAATAAGCTACTTCTGAATCTGGTCCTTAAAATTGCAAGTGTTCATCATGGATTTGAGAAGAGTCGGTTGGCCGACTTCTGCGCTGAGCTGGGCTGCGAAAACAGAATCTATGAGAGCTGGCACTACTTTCTCGGCTGAGTTTATGATGCATTTCACAGTCATCCATTGACTGTGTGGCTTGACTAAGTATGCCCAGTAACACTCCTAATTCAACCTGTTCAATGCCTGGATCGCTTTTCCCTTTTCCTGCGCCTTCTGCTTCCGTTCTTCCTCCATTCGTGACTTGTTTGGTAGGTACCCCGGGGTGGTTTCTGTGATTAAGTTGGCTATGTGTAAATTCTCATTTACACAGTCGTTAAGAACGCTCGTCTGTGTCGCCGCTGTCTCCGCCGCATGTTCTGCCTGCCTGACTTGATCGTCCCATTTGTTAAAGAGAAATTCTTTATGGCTCTCATTTATTCTGGGTCCATTTTCTCTCTTCCCTTCCTCTCCATCCTGCCAAGCTAAGTACTTTGTCACTCGTCTGTCAATCTGGTCGTAGTCACTTCGCAAGTCCGTCACTTGATTGGTGAGTTTATCGCTCAGCTCGCAATAGTGACTCCACTGCGATATTTTACGTCCCAACTCTTCCTATTGCTGCAGAAGTTGTTCATTTAAGCCAGTAGACTCTGAAACAAATTCGGCAAGCTTGGGCTCGTCCTTGTGTATTTCTCGTAAAGCTTGCAACTACTTTCCTTTTTCGTCTAGGCTTCTTTGATAGCTTATCTACATCTGCTGAAAGTCTTCTTGTAGTTTCTCGAGTTGTTTGGATGCTTCAATACTAGCATTGGCTTGTTGTAGCTATATTTGGTTTTCTTGTTTCCTCAACAGTTGTTGAACTTCCGATGCCTTGTCGATAGTCGCAGAAGCATATGCTCCTGCGATCTGAGACAATTTCGTGAGATTTTCTGTCGGGTTGTTGTTAGGGTCTTTCCATAAGACGTCTAAATGTTCAGCGTCCTGTGAGAGTGTATTCTCTAGCTTTCTCTTATTTCTGTCTCCTCACAATTGCTTTATGTTGGGGACTATAGAATACATCCAGTGGGGGAATTTCCTCTACACTAAGTAGAAGCTCAGAAGGCGAATCGATATGACTGTGCTCCGTTTCTGAGACACTACCGACCATGGTTGAAACCATTTCCTGTGTTACCTGTGCATTGCTCACAGGTGTTCTTCGGAGTTGCCCTTCAAGGCTGATTAGCTCGTTGAAGTTTTCCCATTCTTTGTCGAGCTCTCTTGCGACAAGTGGTGATTTAATGACGAGAGGAGGGACATCTCCTGGTGGGGAGGCGATAACTTGCTATTATGACATTACACTTGACTGAGCTGTATCTTTAGCTGTTTCTTCGCTTTTTCCTTGGTCACTTGCAGACTTTTTAGAACGTTCAGGCGTTCCTTGGGCAGCGTCATATTTGGATTTGGAAGTACTGGAGTTTCCACTGAGGCTGACACTGGGAGTCGGTTCTCTGGCTGGCAGTCGCAAATTTTCTAAGGGAACACTGGCTAGCCTTCTTTCTCTGTATAACAAAAATCTTTGGAGGTCATCTGGGGATACCCTCGACCGAGCTTCTCGCAAAACTTCCTGGAATGAACTTTTACTTTTAAATAAATCATCAAATAAGTCTTTCTTTCCAACGAACACTTTTATTCTGACACTTATAGTGAAATCATGAGCAACATTATTTAGGTCAAAAGGCCAAGCCGGGAATTTAAATAACTGTAGAGATGTCACATTCTCTACTTCGGCAAAAGCGTGTCCTACATCGAACAATGAGAAGGCCCCACAAGCTACAGGAAACTGAGGCCATATGGCCTTCTTCTTGTCTTTTAGTTCTTTGGTTAGGCCGCCTTCTGAGCAAGCCTGATAGGCAATTTCCCTAGCCAAAATCTTGTCGGGGACATATAGAGGTAGGACATGTGGAGGTACAGTGCTCCCAAACACTCTAATGTAAGTGAACCATTCTTCCCCGAACCATCTTGTAATGGGGATGATGTCTATTTGCGCTTCGGGTGAGCACCTCGGGGGTTCTTCACCATATATCATCCTATATAGGGGTAAGATAAGCCCGTGGCAAATCTAATAGAAGTGAGGGGCAAACTGGGAATCCCATAATACTTTATGATAAACATGAATAGGTGACGGGTCCTGGGTAGTCCATTTCCAACCCATAGTGGGGAATTTAGATACATAGCAAATAGAATCTATAATATAAGCAGACAGATAAAAAGGAGGATAGACCCTTTGAGACAAGGATCTCTTAGACCGGTAATTCATAATAGCAATGTATAGATTATCAGAAAATATCTTGGCCCAATCCACGAGATCGGCGTTTGTGGCAGCGTCTATGAGTGGTAGCCATTAAGACGAAAATTTATTTATGTCTGGCATCCCAAACAGCCTGCAAAGCATGGCCGCAGCAAAACAATATGGAGAGGTGAGGGAACCAGTGCTGTACATACCGTTTTTGTCCCTTTTTAGCGGCTCCTCTCTTCTGGTCCATTCTTTAGTGGTTTCTGCCAGGTTTGGGTTCTCTGCTGCAAATTTCTTGATAAATCGTGTATTGTAGGTCATCTGGCGCTCGGGAAGATGATACATAAGCTTTAAGTCTTGTGCAGCGAATGATCCTATGAGCCCATGTCCCTGAACTTTGAATTGCCTGCCTTGTAACTCTACATTGTCAAGTATCCACCTGATCATATCTGTATACGGCAAAATTTTGGGTCTAGCTGCTATTCGGTGAAGAAACGAACATGCCAGCTCCTCTAAGGATGCCTCGGAAGAGTTTTGTGAGCCCGTGGTGCTATCAACCTTCATTACTTTAGGATTTTCTTCCTCCAGCAGCCTATACATGCCTTCCCAGGTCGAAATTCCTGCGTCCCTGTTGCATGCAGTGTCTATATACAAGGGCACCATCTCCTTCGTCTTTTCCTTTGTCTCGGAGCCTTGGGCTTTATGTTTCTTTCCCATCTGCTCCTGTGTTCGGCTTTGAATCTTCTTAAATCTTTGTTCCTGCAGATTACGAGTGAAGTGGAAATGACTGATTGAGAAAGGTGATGGGAGAGTTTTAAATGCAACAGATATACTAAATATGCCACCTTACGTAAAATAATTCTTTAGAAAAGCACGCGTCTTCATTTCATTTAATAACTGACAATTAATCCTCTTACTATCATTAAAAACACATGATCTGGGGTCAGATTATGATAAGTGGCTTTTCTTTGAATGGCGCGCCCGAAGGATTCGTGATTAAATGATTCATGATTTGCTTACATTACATTGAAGATCGTGCCATTGCAAGTCGCGATAATCGCAAATCGCAAGATTGCAGATTGTGCCATCGCGGTGATCGCAACATCGCAGGTCGCAGAAGTTTGATGTTTGTTAAGTATTGCCAGTTTATTTTTGCGATATGCAATCTTGCGATCGGTGTTATCGCAGATCGACAGATCTTGAGGTTTTTTCTTATGAGCATTACTTTACTGCGATGTGACGTTAGGCTTAACATGGGGGTCTTGCGCATACCAATATTATAAGGGAATGAAGGCATTTCCTATCTTTTTGTAATGCAATTTTTTAAATACCTTTACCTTATCGTAGACTTAGGTTAAAAATATTCGAAAGACCTCTCTAATCTTACGATGGTAACCTTATTTTGAAGAAGGAAAACTTGATTTTTCTCAAAATTAAACTAGGGGTCCCCATTCATTTAGCATTTTGGACAAACACTTAAATGAAAAGAGGGGGGCTTGTTGCTGGCCACAACAATTGGCGATTCACTTGGGAGAACCAGTTATCTCTGACATTCTTTTGGTGTTTTTCAAACGTCTAAAAGTAAAAACAAAAATTTCTCAGAAAACTTAAACTTTATTATAGAAAGATAAAAATATTATACTTCAAAATATCAATGATATTTCGTTTCAACTCCTTTATATTTACTTGTATCCTTAGCTCGTTCTTGCATTTACACCAGCCCTTACTTGGTCTTAAACAAAAATTAAAATAAAGTCTTCCCTGTATAGCAGTCCTTTTTAAATATGCTTCTTTGTCGCAAGTAGAGCCTCTGTTGCCAGCAGGCGTCCATAGCCTCGACAGGGTTACCTATTAACCAGTAATGATCCTTTATCCTACTTAAGTGTGTTTACAACCATTTAGAGAAAAAACCATTTTGACACTTTTTCTTTTTTATTCTCTAAAGAACAATGTCTTGGTTTGGTGGCCAAATTATGACACAGTCAGTCACTTGATTTATACTTTTTTTGAACAAGCTGACGCGTGATGAGACCCCTTGTCTTTTGATTGCAACAATCTTGAGTCGTTGCCCTGTTTTGGTGGACAGTTTTGGCAAAGTCAGCAAGTTATAATATCTACGATGATGATAAGTCGGCTCGTGATGAGACCTCTTATTCTTTGAGATATAGTGTTTTCTCGGATTATTTCTCTGAATGCTACGATTTTCTTTAGCAGGGAGGAAATCAATTTTCTTTGCTTAAGAAAGTTCTGGATGAAAATAATAGAGCTTCTTTGGAAATCGTTGTTTCTACAGGGACTCCTCATTTTGTCATTGATGCCTTTCATTGTACTGACGTAAAACAATTGCTTCGCTAAGATTGCTTTCTTCAATTTTTTGGAGTTGAAACTAATATCATATCTAGATTAAAGTTCTATTGATAGTAAAGATCAAGTTTCAAAGAATTTTTTTTTGTCATTCATAGAAGCAGAAGTTCAAAATCTTGATAGAGAAAAAGGTGTCTTTTGTAAACGTCAAATGTTGTTGACCAAAGAAAACTTTATTTATGGAGAAAAATACTTAACGAAGTGAGAAGCAGACATTCCCTAGGGTTGCATAGAAAATAGGGATAATCTCTTCTCTTATTTTGCCTATCAATTATTCAAAAGTAAATCTAACTACCTAACTAAACTACTCCTACTCCTACTCTAACTATATACAAAAATTTGACTAGGTGAAATGATATTTCCAATGGAACCACCTTCTCATTTTTATTCCTACACGTATGTAACTTTCCAACGTTAGTGTTAAGAACGGAACTTTTCTTGGACTGTTAATGTTGGATGCGGAATAAGAATGTATAACTTCAGTTGGAATCTTGTCCGAAATTTCTTTCTCGCAAAAACTTCTATCCAACTGGATATCTATTGGATCATAAAAATAAGGATGAAGTCCCGTTATAGCTTGATGATCTCGTAATAGAGGAAGTTCTGTACTTCCTTGACACAGTTTAGCTTTCCAAAATGGTAGCTCTTCTTTTGGACGTTCTTTGATAAGGTTCTCGACATACCAGAATAATCTATCGAAAGTCTGAAAATTTAAAACACAATCCGATTTTGTACAAAATGAGTGCAAGTGGGAACAACCAAAAAAATGGTTTTTTGTACAAATAAAGTTACAACACAACTGGGATAAGCTTGTAAAATTTTGTTGTTCACAAGAACTGGCCAGGTCTTGTGAATCAGAAGATAAATTATGATTGTGAACATGCATGGGGGTTTCTTCATGATATGAGTCATAGATCGAGATATCGTCTTGGTCAGCAAAATCAGGCGAATGATCTTTGGCTTTGAAATGAGGATTGAATGATATGTTTTCCGAATTAGAATATCTCTCATTGTTTGAGTTTTGATGGGTTACTTGAAATAGATCAATAACATCATCGTTGGCAAAGTAACCATCATAACTAATTTTACCAGTATCCCTAGATTCTTCCTTTTGGTCATATAATTTCAGACAAGGTGATTCAAGTGATCCTTGTTTGGAAACAATCAAAGGATGTTCTATAGCTATCTCTTTATTTTGAAAATTTAACGATGACTTATTTGAATTATCCTCTGTGTTTTTTGAAATATCTTTAATGTTGAGAGGGGAAAAGTTATCATCATTAAAAACATCAGGATAAAGAGAGAAGTGTGATTCTAAAGAAACACATTTAAAACTATCATCATGAAAAAATCTTCGTTCATCAGATTCAACATAGACATTGGGTTTTAGATCATACCTTTGTGTACTGATGCTTTTTGAAAGAGAAATAGTTTGTTGTTCTAACCTTGGCATCTGCATTTGTTGACTTGCAACGATATTATCTGACCTTATATCAAAGTCATCTCCTGGTTCCAAGGCAGGATTCCCTCCAAGGTCCTCGCTTTTGTCTTCTTGTATTAGAGTATGGATAGCTCCTAGGCTTTGAGGGCTTTCTTCATTATGAGCGATTTGTTTATTCAAATTGGAGTTCTCGTTCATATTAGAAAGAAATGAGACAAAACTCGAACTAATTTCTGCTTGATCAGTTATAGAAGGTAGGGAATGTTTAGCATAATCTAAAGATTCTTCATCTATGAGTTCACTTTCAAGATTGTACTTTAGACAATCAAGATGAAATCACATATTAAAATCCCTAATAGAATGGTGTAGAAACCTCCCTAATACAAATCTCTATACCCTTCTCTAAATGCATGAGAAGGGTTAAAATACTACTTCCTAATTCTAATAATAGTGTTTTTACAAGATTTTAGGATACGGTTTTCAAATGACCGTCATTTTTCTAATCTAAATAAAAAAGAAACAACAAACTACTCAAAATAAGCTACTTCTAAATTTGGTCCTTAAAACTGCAAGTGTTCATCATGGATTTGAGAAGAGTCGGTTGGCTGACTTTTGCGCTGAGCTGGGCTGCGAAAACAGAATCTATGAGAGTTGGAACTACTTTCTTGGCTGAGTTTATGATGCATTTCACAGTCATCCATTGATTGTGTGGCTTGACTAAGTATGCCCAGTAACACTCCCAATTCAACTTGTTCAATGCCTGGATCGCTTTTCCCTTTTCCTGCGCATTCTGCTTCCATTCTGCCTTCATTCGTGACTTGTTTGGTAGGTACCCCAGGGTGGTTTCTGTGATTAAGTTGGCTCTATGTAAATTCTCATTTACACAGTTGATAAGAACGCTCGCCTGTGTCGCTGCTGTCTCCGCCGCCTGTTCTGCCTGCCTGATTTGATCGTCCCATTTGTTAAAGAGCAATTCTTTATGGCTCTCGTTTATTCTGGGTGCATTTGCTCTCTTCCCTTCCTCTCCATCCTGCCAAGCTAAGTACTCTGTCACTCGTCTGTCAATCTGGTCGTATTCACTTCGCAAGTCCGTCACTTGATTGGTGAGTTTATCGCTCAGCTCGCAATAGTGACTCCATTGCGATATTTTACGTCCCAACTCTTCCTGTTGCTGCAGAAGTTGTTCATTTAAGCCAGTAGACTCTGAAGCAAATTCGGCAAGCTTGGGCTCATCCTTGTGTATTTTTTGTAAAGCTTGCAACTACTTTCCTTTTTCATCTAGGCTTCTTTGATAGCTTATCTGCATCTGCTAAAAGTCTTCTTGTAGTTTCTCGAGTTGTTTGGACGCTTCAATACTAGCATTGGCTTGTTGTAGCTGTTGTTGTAGTAGCTGTATTTGGTTTTCTTGTTCCCTCAGCAGTTGCTGAACTTCCGATGCCTTGTCGATAGTCGCAGAAGCGTATGCTCCTGCGATCTGAGACAATTTCGTGAGATTTTTTGTTGGGTTGTTGTTAGGGTCTTTCCATAAGACGTCTAAATGTTCAGCGTCCTGTGAGAGTGCATTCTCTAGCTTTCTCTTCTTTCTTTGTCTCCTCACAACTGCTTTATGTTGGGACTATAGAATACATCCAGTGGGGGAATTTCCTCTACACTAAGTAGAAGCTCAGAAGGCGGAGCGATATGACTGTGCTCCATTTCTGAGACACTACCGACCATGGTCGAAACCATTTCCTGTGTTACCTGTGCATTGCTCACAGGTGTTCTTGGGACTTGCCCTTCAAGGCTGATTAGCTCATTGAATTTTTCCCATTCTTTTTCGAGCTCTGTTGCGACGAGTGGCGATTTAATGACGGGAGGAGGGACATCTCTTGGTGGGGAGGTGATAACCTGCTATTGCAACATTGCACTTGACTGAGTTGTATCTTTAGCTGTTTCTTCGCTTTTTCCTTGGTCGCTTGCTGACTTTTTGGAATGTTCAGGCATTCCTTGGGCAGCGTCAGATTTGGATTTGGAAGTACTGGAGTTTCCACTGAGGCTGACGCTGGGAGTCGATTCTCTGGCGGGCAGTCGCAGCGTTTCTAGGGGAACACTGGCTAGCCTTCTTTCTATGTATAACAAAAATCTTTGGAGGTCATCTGGGGATAACCTCGACCGAGCCTCTCGCAAAACTCCCTGGAGTGAAGTTTTACTTTGAAACAAATCATCAAATAAGTCTTTCTTTCCAACGAACACTTTTATTCTGACACTTATAGTGAAATCACGAGCAACATTATTTAGGTCAAAAGGCCAAGCGAGGAATTTAAATAACTGTAGAGACGTCACATTCTCTACTTCGGCAAAAGCGTGTCCTACATCAAACAATGAGAAGGCCCCACAAGCTACAGGAAACTGAGGCCATATGCCCTTCTTCTTGTCTTTTAGTTCTTTGGTTAGGCCGCCTTCTGAGCAAATCTGATAGGCAATTTCCCTAGCCAAAAGCTTGTCGGGGACATATAGAGGTAGGACATGTGGAGGTACAGTGCTCCAAAACACTTCTAATGTAAGTGAACCATTCTTCCCCGAACCATCTTGCGATGGGGATGATGTCTATTTGCACTTCGGGTGAGCACCTCGGGGGTTCTTCACCATATATCATCTTATATAGGGGTAAGATAAGCCCGTGGAAAATCTGATAGAAGTGAGGAGCGAACTGGGAATCCCATAATACTTTATGATAAACATGAATAGGTGACGGGTCCTGGGTATTCCATTTCCAACCCATAGTGGGGAATTTAGATACATAGCAAATAGAATCAATAATATAAGAAGACAGATAAAAAGGAGGATAGACCCTTTGAGACAAGGATCTCTTAGACCGGTAATTCATTACAGCAGTGTATAGATTATCAGAAAATATCTTGGCCCAATCCACGAAATCGGTGTTTGTGGCAGCGTCTATGAGTGGTAGCCATTCAGAAGAAAATTGATTTATGTCTGGCATCCCAAACAGCCTGCAAATCATGGCCGCAGCAAAACAATACGGAGAGGTGAGGGAACCAGTGCTGTACATACCGTTTTTGTCCCTTTTTAGCGGCTCCTCTCTTCTGGTCCATTCTTTAGTGGTTTATGCCAGGTTTGGGTTCTTTGCTGCAAATTTCTTGACAAATTTTGTATTGTAGGTCATTTGGGGCTCGGGAAGATGATACATAAGCTTTAAGTCTTGCGCGGCGAATGATCCTATGAGCCCATGTCCCTGAACTTTGAATTGCTTGCCTTGTAACTCTGCATTGTCAAGTATCCACCTGATCATATCTGTATACGGGAAAATTTTGGGTCTAGCTGCTATTCGATGAAGAAACGAACATGCCAGCTCCTCTAAGGATGCCTCGGAAGAGTTTTGTGAGCCCGCGGCGCTATCAACCTTCATTAATTTAGGATTTTCTTCCTCCAGCAGCCTATACAAGCCTTCCCAGGTCGAAATTCCTGCGTCCTTGTTGCATGCAGTGTCTATATACAAGGGCGCCATCTCCTTCGTCTTTTCCTTCGTCTCGAAGCCTTGGGCTTTATGTTTCTTTCCCATATGCTCCTGCGTTCGGCTTTGAATCTTCTTAACTCTTTGTTCCTACAAATTACGAGCGAAGTGGAAATGATTTATTGAGAAAGGTGATGGGAGAGTTTTAAATGCAACAGATATACCAAATATGCCACCTTACATAAAATAATTCTTTAGAAAAGCACGCATCTTCATTTCATTTAATAACTGACAACTAATCCTCTTACTATCATTAAAAGCGCATGATCTGGGGTCAGATTATGGTAAGTGGCTTTTCTTTGAATGGAGCGCCTGAAGGATTCGTGATTAAATGATTCATGATTTGCTTACGTTACATTGAAGAGCGTGCCATCGCAAGTCATGCTAATCGCAAATCGCAAGATTGCAGATTGCGCCATCGCGGCGATCACAACATCGCAGGTCACAGAAGTTTGATGTTTGTTAAGTATTGCCAGTTTATTTTTGCGATATGCGATCTTACGATCAGTGTTATCGCCGATCGGCAGATCTTGAGGTTTCTTCTTATGAGCATTACTTTACTGCGATGCGACGTTAGGCTTAACATGGGGGCCTTGCGCATACCAATATTATAAGGGAATGAAGGCATTTCCTATCTTTTTGTAATGCAATTTTTTAAAGACCTTTACCTTATCGTAGACTTAGGTTAAAAATATTTGAAAGACCTCTCTAAGCTTACAATGGTAACCTTATTTTGAAGAAGGAAAACTTGATTTTTCTCAAAATTAAACTAGGGGTCCCCATTCATTTAGCATTTTGGACAAACACTTAAATGAAAAAAGGGGGGGTTGTTGCTGGCCACAACACCTCCATCGCATTCTTCTCAAGTGCACCAACCAAGTGTCCATTGACTACCTCCATAGAACTAAGCTTCCGAACATCCTCTGGATTATGTCGGTCGTGAGTTCCTAGCTTGTCAATGTAGTTGAGCTCTTCCTGCTCAATCACAGTGATCTCCTTACCAAGAAGCTTCTTCTTTATCTCTTCCTCAATTTGCTTGATTTCAGATTCCACCATGGCACTTTTCTTCCTTAACCGGGCTCTTTCATCCAAGAGCTCTTGAAGACCAAGACCACTTTGTCGAATCTCCTCATCAAGTTCCTTGAGTTCATCATCCATCATACTTCCGCACTGCCTTTTAATTTATTCAAGTTCCTTCCTTAGTTCTGAATAGCTTTCCTGAATATTCTTGTTCTCAGCCTTCATCGAAACCCAGTTAGAACTCCATCGACCCATTTGTTCCAACACTTTGTACCGGAAGACCTCACCTGCATTATGGCTAGATTCACCTATCGTAGGTTCATCCACCATCTTTGCCTTTCAACCTTCTCCAAGTTCCCTGCAATCATGAACCAGCCCTTGTTCCACTTGTATGTGAAACTAGCTTCCTTCACCTACAAGTACCTGTCACCAACTATCATCAACTTCCAAGCTTCCAAGTGTACCCACACCTGTACTTTGTCACGAGCAACCCTACTCTAACACCAGCTCCAACCGAGCTCTGATACCAACTGTCACGCCCCCAAGCCTATTGTAGTCTTCCAACCGTGCTAGGCGAGGTGAGGCACCACTGAACACTTTCTTTTCACCAGTACTTATGTTCGTGGACTATGCCTAACGACTTATCCTACTTAGTTTTCGTTTCTAAACCAAGTAATGATTAATGTTCCTTTATACCAATGAACATCCATACACATACATTAACATCAACAATTATACATGAAGAACACAATTGCACAATATAAAGTGAGGGGAAACTCCCTGAACAATGAATTTGCCCATTATACAGTCTTTCAATATTACAATGCTTTACAAGTATACTTGGGAACCCCAAGTTTCATACTTAGCCAAATTTTACAATGTTATCACACCACCGTGTGACAACCAAGATTTCCTTGCCCAAGGCGAGCGGGCGTGCCCTCACATGAGCTGCCTTCCGCACTTCACAACTGAACCTTGTCTTTGTGCACGACGGGTAGTTGACTCCACCAAGTCACCAAGACACCCTTCGTTTACCTCCGCACGGTGGGTGGAAAACCTCACCCAAGTACCCTTCTCCACCTCTACGTTTGTCTTCACACGACGGGCGAGCACTCACCCGAGCTGCCCAAGAACCCGTGCCAAGTCGTCGCACAAACCGGACACCCACGGATTCGTTCAACCATCGGGCGCACCTTCACACAACCGGGTGCCCACACCCATGCACGCCCTACTCCTCGACCGGCAGGCAACCTCTACCCGTGCCCTCACCCAAAACCAAGACAGTGCGTTCTTCTTCATGTAGCCTTGCCCAAGGTTGGGTGCATCTATGTTCTTCGTCTTTCTCTTTATTGCTGCGGCTACCCTTTGTTCTACGCACTTCTCCTTGTTGGATGAGCAAGTTCGTTGGTGCCAAATGATCTCCAATTCGCATACAATATATACACTTCATGGAGTGGTCGTGCCTTCCCCCGGCCGACCTTCATTTAACTTCAAACCAACGCCTTTGTCATGTTTGTGGTTCGTTGGCCCATCAACCAATGCCCCCAAACACTCTCCTCCATCTTCAGCTTTGCTATGTGGATTTCCCACTGTCATCCACCGTATAAACATACGTCTGCCTTCACATTTTCGCACATATGCCTTCACCTTGTTCACTTGTCTGAGCGCACTTTGCCTTTAGCCAACCTTCGCACTTCATTCGTTTTGTCACCTCGCGTGCCCGGTTGTTGAACCAACTCGTCACACTTGTGCTGGTGTGTGTGCTAAGGACTGTAGGTCCTTACACCCTCAGATCTGATTACGATATGCGATGATTGAGGTCGGCGATCAGTGATTGGCACAGTCAAAGGGAAGACCCCCGGGGCCGTTGCAATAGTGATATTGTGATATGCCGATATAGCGATAGGGCCAATAAAAATATGTGGATATCGATGATCGATGATCTGTGATCCCTAATACAAAGGGCCAATGCACATCGCAATTTGTGACTTGCGATAAATCACGAACCTGCTAAGAATTATGGATGCGATTTCATAAATTTGAAATTCAGATTTACGAGATTTCTATGTATTTCCCATGTATTGGGTTGTTTTGGCCTACGCCTTGCGATAGCGATATGTGATAAAGTGCGAACTCGAAAGGGATTATAGATGCTACTATATATCATTTAAAATCCTATTTATGTGGATTTTCTATGTATTTTGTGTATTGGGTTTTCAATCATACGCAATGCAATTGGTGATATGCGATAAGGAAATGGACTTGATAGGTTCATAGATGCGGTTGCATTCCAGTTGAAGTCCGGCTTTTGTGCCCGGTAGTGTATTTCCATGTATGTACTCTGTGTATTGGAAACATGGTTATTTCACCGATTTTGTCCTGGAAAGAGGCTGTCGATTCCTTTGAAATTGTCCCTGTTCTAAAAATCATTGTGCCACGCTGTAAGCAAGAATTTTGTAACAATGATGCATTATAATAGGAATGCATTATATGCAGAGAGCCATAGAGCCACAAAGCCAGATGGCCAATCACAGAGCCAGAGAGTCGGAGAGCTAGAGGGCCAGTCAAAGAGACAAATGGATGATTACACATAGAGAAATGGACAGCAGGCCACAAAGCCAGAAGGATGCCTCACAAAAGCCAGGGATAATGATTAACATAAGGAGGCTTTTATGGAGTCGCTTGGAGGTCAAGCGAAACCATAAGCTCATGAGAGTCAAAGCCAGAACCAGAGCCAGAGCTGAGAGCGAGAGCCAGAGCCAAAGCCGAGAGCCAGAGCCGAGAGCCAGAGTGTTGGGTTGTGTTATATTCTTTCCACATAGTTAACAGGGGGTTTGAAGGGCACCTGTAACCCCACTTTATGGGGTCTAGGGTAGTGCCCCGGAAAAGGTTGGTTTTGGACCCCATGTTAGGTTGGGCAGACCCACCTATGGTTTTGTGCATGATTTTCTCACATGTTTTTTGGACACGATGGTTTTCAGTCCATGGTATTGGATGCTTCGGCATGTATAAATATGTATTGTAACATTGAAAGGAACATAATGAAAAATCAAACTAGTAGTCCCGATTTTGGGATCTAGGGGAAATCTCTGTGTATATGTGTTTTATGTGTTCTACTATCGCATTGTTTATTTTCTGTGTTTTAGAATTCATATGCAGGTAATTTCTGTACAGGGTTAAAACCTACATTTGGTATCAAAGAAATTTTTTATTCAAGGGGACACCTTTGTTGCTGAGGGGTTTCGATTAGGCCTATGGTAGACCTTGTACAGCGGGAGATCTGCGCAATCGATTCTGGTGGTGAAAGAAGATGGAAAGCAGTGGAAAGGTAGAGATCGAGAAATTTAATGGTCAGAGTTTTGAGTTATGGAAGTCAATATGGAGGATCTGTTGGTGGATAAAGATCAGTGGATCGTGGTAGATCTAGGTACTAAACCAACGGGAGTGTCCGATGAAGAATGGAAGAAGTTGGATCGGAAGGCAAAGAGCATAATATGATTGTGTGTCTCAGATTCAGTATTGCTAAATGTATCAAGGGAATCTACAGTGAAGGCTTTGTGGGACAAGTTAGCGACTTTGTATCAATCTAAGTCTATAGTGAATAAACTATTATTGCAGAAAAAGCTGTATAACCTAAGGATGAAAGATGGAGACTCAGTGACAAAGCATCTGAACACATTTAATACTGTGGTAAGTCAGTTAGCATCTGTTGATATTAAAATTTCAGATGAAGATAAGTGCATCAGTTTTTTTTGTTCTCTACCAGATTCGTGGGATAGTCTAGTCATTGCAATAGGTAGCAATGCAACTGCCTTGCATTTTGATGAAATAGTCTCATCCTTGCTGACGGAGGAGATGAGATGAAAAAATATGGAGAGCTAGAATGGTGATTCCTTGTCTGTATGAGGACGGTCCCAGAATAAAAACAAAAATAAGTCATCGAGTGGGA
>APFE030882642.1:0-18213 GCA_000404065.3 Pinus taeda
TTGGAATCCACGTATGGAGGACAGTTCATGTATTATGCTATGTGCAGGACGGACGATTCGGTGAACTGAGTTATATGGAGGCCAATGCATGTATTAAATAGTGATGTATTAAAAACACAACATTGTATTAAAACAAGAGTGGGAGTGATGTATTAAAACACACAGTGGTGTATCAAAAACACACAATGGTCTATTAAAAACACATCATAAACATGTATGAGCTTTCACCCTCCGACTTGACTCTCATTGTTTTACCACTCTTTCACGTCAATTTTCTCATAGCGTTGTTTTTGTTGTACACAATGTCCAGTGGAACTGTTATCATTTCGTCCGTTGGTCGATTCTTGGCCTCATCTTTCTGGAAAGTTATGAAAATCTACGATTCCACTCAGTGCATAGCAGCTCCTACCATTCATTAAATTTTTGTACAGGCACCACACAAAGCCCAAAAGTGAGGAGAAAGGTATCGTATAGCATGTGACATAGGCGGTCGAAGGATAGATTGCAGAGAAAAATGGTCATTGTTCCACTGTGTAGTGGTTGATAAAGTCACGAATAGCATGACGATGTCACAGGAGCAGTAGTCCATTCGGTTTAACCACAAAAATAACATTAATAACACATTGTCAATGCAATGTAATACCACCAAAATCCCTAAGGAAAATCAACATACTATAAAATTGTTCCTCCAACAAAACAAGTTTTGATCCTCGACTGTTAGGAGGGAAGAGAGAACATAGGAGGACAATTATGCACAGCAGAATGAGTGAAGAGGGCACATACAATGATTAAAAAATACCATATGGCAGAGAGACCAGAGAGCGCAGAGAATAGAGGGAAAAAATATGGCAGAAAACGGATACGAGTTACAACACAAAAGCTAATTTTGTAGCTAGCTCTGATACCATGTTAGGACAGGAGGTAACTCCTCAAATGTAATTGTATTATTCATTTAGGTTGTTCATTACTATATACAAGAGGGAGTGACTATTCAGTTCATCTCCCGATGACTCTCCATTTCATCTACTCTCCATTTCCTCTATTATTTATTTACACTAATTACAGTTGTTCACCCAATCCCTATGATTAGGTGTCAATAGGTAAAAACAGAGGGGAAATGGGATATTTTGAGGGATGATGGGGAAATTAATAAGCAATGAGAGGGAGAAACTTGTGAAAGGAGGGGAAGTTAGTTAAACTCATATTATGAGCATGCATTTTTCATTGATAACTGCTCTTGCACACTTGAAACAGAAAGTTAATCACAATAGTAGTGCTTATGCTCCAAATGGCTTGTATTTCTGAAACCTTTCTTTACTTACCCTTTTACCTACCCTAACATTTTTTCTTCACTTTGGTGGGTGCAATTAAGCTAGAAAACCATTTTCTTTCATTTTCTTTTAAGAAAATGTCTATATACTTCTAACCTTATATCTTCCAAGAGCTCAGATTAAACTGATGAGCTCCTTTTATTTTCTATACCTATCTAATGATCTGCCAAGATTAAATTGTTTGGTCAAATTTTATTCTCTAACTATAAACATAAAATTCAAAGCATGAAGTAGTCAAGATTAAGCAGTTTGACTATCATGGGTTATGGCATGTATGACAAGCTACACACAACCATTATTTAAGACAGTAAAGTAAAAGGTAGTGGCACTTAGACTTGCACACTTTCATGATCTGTTTTTTTTTGGGGTTCATATTTTTTCTTTCATTCTTTTGTATTTTTTCATCCTTTCTTATTTTTCTTCTCCTTTTATATTTCTTTTAGGACATACCCTCTTTACATTTTTCAATTTTAATATGGAAAACATTTGGAGAAAGCAAAGGTATGTAAAATATTACAAGCGTTAACCTTAACCAATTCAAAATTATGAATCCTATCACTACATGACTCTAATAGGAACTGTTAGTCTAAAATTTCCTCTAATGTTTGGATGTAGTTCCCCAATTCATTTCAACAAAATAGGAAAATGATCAAATATTTTTATTGGAAGAATATTTGAGTTTGATTCCTTGATTCTATTTGAAGTTGATTTGTGTACATATATCTTTTCCAATCATTTTGCTATACCCTGTGAGCCCCATTGCCCATTTTTCCATGTGGGTCCAATTGGAATTGGTTTGATGTCTTGGAGATTTTTCTGTCTAAATATATCCTTCAACCAAAATCCCACCTTGTCAGGCCTGTGGTGGGAGCCCGAAATCTTAGAAGAGTACATTGAAAAATTAAAATCCCCTATCAAAATTAGTGATTCAAACTCTAGGAAGCCATGTTGGGCAGTCTTCTACTAGTATGTTTTTTTGTTTGTATATGGAGCATATACATTAATGATTAAGATGTGGGATTTGCAGAAACCGCAACCTCTCGTAATGATTAAAACCAAAGGTGTAATGAAGCCTTTGAAATCATATTTTTTTGGATTTCACATTGTTGCTAATCCCTCAAATAGTCTAGAAGCACTAAATTTGAATACATTCCAGTTCAGAAAAATATGAAGGAATCTCCAAGTCTTTTGTTTGATGGTCATAGTTTCTTAAATAAGAACAATTTCAAGATTATGAAAGCCAATTAGAATTTTTATGGATCATCTTTCTTGGGCCAACCTAAAACCTCTAATATTTGGAAACATTATGGTCATTATGGAAGGTTGAGTTCGAGAGGCTCTGCTTTAAGGACCTAGGTTTTTAGAGGTATCAATTATGGGAGTCTATTCTTGTGGGATGTGGGGGCAATGAGAAGTGGAGGGTTGAGTGGTAAGATTTGGAATTGATCTAGTATGTTGGATAGGGCGATGGTGAAATATTCTATTTTTTAAAGTTTTTGTCCTTTCCTATAGTGGGTGGTCACATTTTTGAACTCAATAGGGTGAGGAGGAGGGTTATCTGGATCGAAAATGTATTTTTTTATAGATAGGGGTTCCAGAGAAAATTGTGACTCCCTAGAGAGAATTTGGAGCTCTAAGGTCTCTGAGAAAGGTGTGGAAGTGAAACCAAAAGGATCCCCAAATTTGATTAGGGAGGAGACAAATTTTTCAATAGGAGTTTGTGCCACAGTTAGAGGGGCATGACCAATTCTCGACTTTTCTTTTTAGGAGGACATAAGTTTGTTAGAGACAAGTGAAAACAGGGGCTTATGTTTAATGGATGGGGAATATTTAGGGGTCTGCTTGAGGTGAGTGTTTGGGGAATAGGACTAATGGTTATTGTAAGTGTTGTGGCTTCTTTCGATGTTGTGGTGGAGGATATGATGATTTGAATAAGGGATTGTGAGGATAGCATTATTGGTTGCAATTCGTAAGAAGCCCTTTTTTGGTAAGGAGGAAGATAAACTAATAAGGATATTTATGATAGGAGGGAAGTTTGAGTGGGAAGAGAAATTTTAATTGGTGTTTGCAGAGGGGAGAGTATATGACCACTCATGAAGAATGGTAAAATGATCATATAAATCAACACGTCTTTCAGTAGCTTTGGGCATGAGCACGTTTGTCTAGGAAATCATGCATCGGGTGTCCTGAACATGGTACCCAATAGAGGTCAACTTCTGCAGGAAGTCCCCCTGAGAGTGATTCTTCAACCAATACCCATGTAGTATTTTTTTTCATTCCTCCAAAGTTGCTTTCATCAATCTAGTATAATTTTCCAATTGAGTGTGCAATGTACGTTATAGCTTTTGGGTTCAGAGTTCAAGAGGAAGCCCTAGAAGTTTTTCCCACAGAGTGTTCTTTTGATGAGTGTCTATGATAGGGTAAAAAAAAGAAAGAGCCACTGCTAGAGACACAGATAGCCACATCATTGAACCCATGGCCTAGCAATGATAAGATTTGCATTCTCTGCGGTGATAAAATGAAATGTGAACTAGGAATTTGGAGAGCATTGATTCTCGGATTCTGTTTGAGTAGAGGCTACCACCATATTTCATCCTATTTCTTCATTTGGACAACATTCTTGATGTAGGAAAAACATCAACCAACCAGCGCTTCATTTTTGAGTTTTATTTATTCTCTCCAATATCCCTCAACTTCAATGACCAGTCCTTAAGTGTGAGGGTCAAATTTGAATGGTTTCTATTTGTGGGGATCTAGAGGCCTTATAGTAGTTTTGAGTAGGTCGGGTTGAGATTTTTCCACTTACGTTGCATCCTCTGAGCATGTGTATTACTTCTCAACCCTAATCTCTATGTTTATATAGTTCCTCATCTGGACAGGAGAGAAGTGTCAGTTGTTCCATTTTATTTGTTAAGTCATTCTCTACCGATATTGTATGTGCATTCCTCCACGTCACACGAAAGACTATCCAAACATTCCACAAGCCAGGTCAAAGTTCAAAATATGTGGGCCATTGTGACATCTCAAAAAATTCACATGTTAGCAGCCATAGTGTCTAGTGAGTCCCCAATCCAATTTCCAAATGTTCTACAATCCACTATGTAGCTTGTTAGAGGATTAATGGATAGTAATAGAGGGATCTCTACAACATCCAGAGCTAGTGGGGAAAATAGGGAAGTTTTCCATAACATAATCGTTTGATGCCTACAAACTGTTCAGGGTTCCCATAACAATCATATATGGTTGCTAGGAATAATTTAATGGGTTGTCTTATAATTAAGTGACCATGTGATTGGTGCATCCTTTTCATGGTAGGGCAAATCTTTAGACTAATTGATCAAATCTCCAACTTTATTTGGTAGTTGTATGAAGTTTAACAACCACTTGCTAGAACATTAATCCATGTAAGTCAATTTTTTTGAAAAATCCAATGTGATTCAGCTTCATCTTTAACCCTTGGTTGAGTCTCCTGGTGGAGTAGAGATAACATGTTAATGATCTTAATAAAAACACCTTTGTTTTGATAATACTACTCCATTAAGTCTTTCATACAATAGCAACATATATGGCCCCATTTCAAACTAATCCAAAGTGAGAAATATCTACAATTCCATCTCATGCATTCTCTCATGAATTCTTCATGTTTATTAGGCATCTCCTCTCCCTAAGTGAAAAACATTCCTTCTAGGAAGAGACCCTAATTTTGCAAAGATACTATTGTGTGTCATTCAAACTTTGTCTGCAAACTCTCAACATTTCCATATTTACCCCAAAAGAACAATATAGATTCATTGTTCCTTCATGTTCTTATTTATATTGTTAAACAAAATTGTACTTCCTTGGATTTATTAATTCTCCAATCATGGTATGTAAGATGTAATATGTAGAAAATATCAATACCACCTACAAGAAAATTTCAATGACGTCATTCTTGTCGATTTTATCTGATGAGTTTCGTACCATATGCCGAGTAAGAGACCATATTAGAAGCTGAGTAGCGAAACACCCTAACTGTGAGGCTGAATATGGATAAAAATTTGCAAGTTGAAAAAATAACCTCTTACATGTCCTTAGAAAATATCACCAATCTACCTCTGAATCTGTCCTCAGAACGACACCAATACAAGTCACAACATATTAATCAATCAATGTGCATTCTACCTAATTCTTCCCACCTTGTCTTAGTGGATCAGTTACGTTAGCACCATCTCCCCTTTCATGTAGTCTACCACATCCTAAACTATAGTCATGAGTGCACTGCTTGAGAAGTACCCTGCATCTCAGACCTTCCATTCTAGATTGTTCTAATATCAATGTTTCACTTTCCTACTGCCTATTACATAGTACAGTTTTGAGCAATGAAAATGATAGGGACCGTTGCATTCAATATATCTTTTGTTTTAATAGTTATCGTTTATTTTACATTCCATTCTACTTCATCATAGAGTAAAATAGATCATGGTAATTTTAACGGTAACTAAAACAGATCATGATAGAAAACGATTTGAAATCATGCATTAAATTTATGGTTGAAATTTATCCTTTAGCATGAAAAAAATATAACAATACTTCTATATATGTTTTTCAAATTCTATTCATTTTCAACCTTAGCTATCACAAATCTCAACATGAATTTGTACTCTTAAATTTAAGTGAAAGTTTATTTTTAACATGTTAATAAGATAATAAGGATTTGTTTTTGCTCGATGAATGTTGATGTGAAAAAATATATAATACAAAATTTTGTTACACCAATTACAATATATTATCAAGTTTGTATTACAAACAAGTCTTATATTTCTACACTATATGTAGTTAAAATTAATACTAGAAAATAGGAATGAAATCACTAGTACAAAATGACTAATTAGTTACTAAAAATGACTAATACTTTCATAAAAATGACCATTTTTCAGTCGGTGACCTATAGTAGCTCATTTATAGTATCTTACAACACGACCAACTTTTAGTCATTTTTAGCTTAATCATTAATTGGTTGTCTCAATTTTATTGTTTAGTAGCATATTTAGTCATAAATCTGGTCATTAATTTCCACAATTAATGGTGAAATATACAATAAAATATATTACTATATGATCACCCAGAAACACCAATTGATGACCAAAGAGATATGACCAAAATGTTGGTTGTGTTATAAGATAATATAAATTAGCTACTAATAGTCATATATACGAAAATTTTAGTCATCGTTTCAAAGAAATTTACTACCAAAGGAATATGACTACATTTCAATCATCTTATAAGATACTGTAAATTAGCTACTAATAGTCATATATATGAAAATTTTAGTCATTATTTTTAATCACAAATTTATCATTTGGAATACTCATTTTTTTGTAGTTTCATATTCATTATATAAATGAGTAATTTAATAGTTTATATTCATTTCATTTAGTTTCGTTAATAATCATTATAAACGACTAATTTAGTCGTATATTCATTTGACGTGTGTTCAACATGAATCAATATAAACTACTAATGTAGTAGCTTTAGTTTAATTTTATGTGTTCATTATTTATTAGTATAAATTAATTGGTATCTTTTTGCAATTAACTTTTGAAAGAAAATCTCATACATTGTGTATATTCATCCAATATGAAAAGACAAACCTACATAGGTTAATTATAAAACTAAATAATATCAAGTGCAACTATAAATAATTTCAACCACATAAATTATATTATATAACATGTCAAGTATTAGAATATGAGTTTCCAACTTAATATTGGTTGCGCCACAACTTACGCATGAAACATTGATTCATCACCTCAAAACATTATAATTGTGTTTCTAAAGCATTCCATTTGAATTCACCAACTCTAAATCTTTGAGCATAAGTTTGTATGTGTGTGTCTCGTGCAGGCTATTGTCTTTAATGTATCACTAGATTGATTCTCTTCTCTTTCTCTTTCTGCATTTGTCACTCGAGCATTGTGTTTCTCCTCTTTCTTCAAATTTTTATTCTTACCAACAATATTGATTTCCTCCTTTGAAAATGAAAGAAGACACAATACAAAGTATAAGGCATGAAATACGATGAACATATGAATATAAAATAAACTATAAAATATTTATACAACATATACCTCAACATCAACAATGTCTACCATTTTTCTCCATAAAAGCAAGAAACTCGAACATTTTTTCTTTAGTGGGGCAATAGTGATGACCATGTGGCTAGATGACCTACATAAAAGAAGAAAATAAAATGTCACCATAAAAAATAACACCTTAGAAAATTAACATTCAACTTTCAATAATATCTTACGCACAATCATGCTAACTTAGTTACATGCTAAAAATTTCAGGTTCTAAATAATTTTTCAAAACAAATGGAAAGAAAAAGACAACATATAGTAAATAATGTATGACATTTGGCTAGAAAATTGCATCACAAAAGAAAATATGTTTGTTATGATTACCCATACATGTGGGTGGGAAACATGCCCCAATATTCCATGATCTTTTAGGTCCAGAGGAAAGAAATATACTACTTACATAATGATTGAATTGTTGCATCTCTACCTTGTCTCTGCTTTGCGACTCCAAAAAATAAAAATGACACCATCCTTAACTAGTAGTGCTCTATAGTATCATTTTCACATGATATCTCCACATACCCACCAAAAATCTCAAATATCCTAAACAAATGGCATTTTAGAATTCTTTCTAAAACTATTTCATTTACACCCCTTTCCAATATATCCGACCAAATGTACCCACTTGAAAAATATGTGTTTCATAAACCAAGATAACCCCAATATATTCAGATCCTAACACCCATCCATATTTTCCACAAACCATAGGAATTAATACGATTTTACAATAAACCCACTAGTATTAATATATATTTTTTCTTCTTTCCATTCTCGATTCACATAAGTTGATCATCAATCATCCAAGTGAATCTTAAGATATCAATTTCAGCATAGGTAACAAAATAAAACATATATTTATTTAATAACCAACCTTCAACAATAATTTTGAAATTTAATAACATAAATATCCAACAAGAAGATCAACACACCTCGCTTTCTATTCCTCAACAACTAGCATTATCCCACTATAACGGTACAATATGATCCCCAACCAAGAAGTAGTAAATCTGAAATGAAATGATGATGACCTTAGGTGAAAATCAACCCTAAATTTGTTTCTAGAATCAAGCTTCAAACCTATACTCTTACCTTCAGCACCAAATACAAGTTTCTCCACAATGAACTCTTTCCAGTGCTCCAATACTGAATCCTCCACTAAAATATTGTTTTTCCTTAACATATGTGCCATTATATAGGCATATCCACAAAATGAAGCCTTAAAATAGGGCTGATACATCATAAGTAACATTGTAATAATGTCATACATGTGCATATAATTTTGTAAGAAACTAAAAAATATTAAACTACGAATGTATGTGAAAATTTGTTCCATTAGTACAATAAAGATAAATTGAATAGGGGAAGAAATTTAAGTTTAAAGGAGAAAATAAAAAATAGATATTAAATGTTCAAAATAATCTAAACATGTGTTATAAAATGTTATAAGTTTTGTGCGTTCTGGCCCTTACCATCTAGCATGTTCAATAACATCCTCTACAGAAGTATCCAAAATGCCTACAATTGAAGGATGCACGAAAATTTTCTTGAGAGATATACCTTTTATATATTTGGACTAAGATCCAAAAAAAAGGAGGAGGATGACCATTTAGATTACTATCTGATGATACTCCAGCTTCCTCACTGATGTCATTAAAGTAGCCAACAATTTCATTGACCAAACAAAAAATATAATAACCAATTATTACTTGTAAATATTGTTTAGGTTGGAGAATTAGAAGTTTATTTAGAACATCATAACCAATTAATGTGTTTTGTATGATAAATAACAAAAACTAAGATGGAAGCTAAAACACACCAATGCAAAAATAGAAAGAGCATGAAATAACTATGAGAGGTGTCGCTAAATATAAGAGAAGTAAAAAGTACCAAAACAAGAATATAGATGCAAAAATCAAGATCTATCATGGTCATGCATTAGTTATACTTGCATATTTCCAAGGATGAAAGAAAACTGAGACAATAATATGCATCCAAGTTATAACAGTCATAAGCATATCCAACTACAAGTTTCTTCCATTCATACATGTAGGAAAACACTATGAGACATGGGTCATAGTGGATTACAATAATTTTCACTAATCAAGAGGGTTCAATACTATATTCTTAATATTTCCATTAGGATCACATAGGAAGCTTCCTCTATTTGATTTATTTCCTATGGTTCACTTTTGTTAGGGAAATCCAACTAGGATATAAGGTGTTCTATAGGATAACACTATTGATCTTCATCCAAGCAAGGAACTTTTATGGAGCAAAGTATAGTCTTTTCGATTGTGCGATAAGGTGAAAAGGTGAAATGATATGGGAGCAACTGATAAAGGCATTTTATTATGGTAGTGAAGGGGCGTTCACAATTATATAGTGCTAACCATTGGAGGAGAGCCCAAAAGGGAGGAGGATTGGATGACAATACAATATTTGCTAGAAGCAAGACTACCCAAAGCATACATAATATTGGATACAATTATCATATGACTTAGGTGCTTGTGTAAAGTTAAATCGGTGCTAATTTAGTTGATCAAACTTGTACTTGTGGGAAAATTTAGGGAATTGTTCACTAATAAGAATTTTCAACTTAGACATGGTTGAATTAGTAAAGGGGTAGATTAAAATTTTAAATGACTTTCTGTAGGACATATAGGGAAACCCAATGATTTGAGTATGTGGTTGAGATTAGAGGAAAAATAAAGGGGAGTGTCTCATCTCTACCTTAATAAATTGTTCCCTTAACAAGTGGGATCTCTTAAAGTTTAAACCTAGTTTATGCTAGGGTAAAGGGAAACCTGAGAATTTCAGGATGTGGGTGAGACTATAGGAACAATAAAGGGGAGTTCCTTGATCTCTACCTTAATGAAATGGAATCAACAATTACTTTGGAGAATATGACAAAAAAGATAATGAAAACCCCAACATATTGGAGTTTATATTCTGTAATAATAATTTGGAAGGAAAAAAATGTTTAACAAGTGAAAAAAATACAGGAGGTGGATTTCCTTGCCAACATGGTCATGGCTTGCAATGTAGAAAAGGGAGATAAGGGAAGGTGGAATACATGTATATAAATCAAAATGAAAAAAAAAATCAAACAAGAAAGTTGTCCTTGCAAAATCATGCAAATCAGTTAAGGTAATTAAATAAATAAGGGAAGAGCACATGTAGAAACAACTAAGATTGGTTTTTTCATACTTTGCAAACCAAAATATCAACTCAAATGCATTTATGGAGACTACGACATCTCGACATTAAAAACAATTAGAAAATATAAGGTGTCCTAAGATTATGTGAATTTGAAGGAGCCATTATAAAAAAGAAAACAGGAAAAATGTAACTTGCACTTGAAAGAATCTCAATAAGTGAACTATATAAATAATTCTTTAAAGTTTGAGGGAGATTGGGGACCAGAGGTTGCTGATAGAGAGAGGTCTTAGGGGGGAGGAAATAATGTCTCTCAATAGTAAGGCTCCTCACAAAATGCCAAATGATCTTAGAGTCTAGGGCAATAGGGAAAAGAAGCAAAGCTAGAGGAGAGGAAGAGCCATCTTATTTACCAATGAGGTTGTTGAATAGAAAAGGTTTGATAGGTTGCTCAAGTCTGAATCCCTCTAAGTAAGGGATCTAGGGATGATTGTGGGAAGGAAAAAATGTACAGTCTAGTGGCCTGGAAGGCATGTTGAGATTTGACAAAAGATTTGTCCAAAATATCATGTTGCCTGCCTACTAGTACATACATGGAGAAATAATGGATTATAGGAAAAGACATAAAAGAAAATGAAGGAACGATAGATAAAGATAAGCTCCATTTTCAAAAAATTGTTAGGACTATTTTTATGTAGTTTAGGTTGTTGAAATATGTAGTTACACAGGTGGTGGTGGAAGATATTCAACCTATTGATTTCGAAAGAATTAGTGAATGCGAGTGAAGAATGTAAATAATATGGAATGTAGAAACTAGAAAGTTGCGTACTCTTGCAGATAATATATCAAACATAGGTAAATAGGAATACCAAGGCTACAACTCTTCCTTGTGGGATTAATATAAGGAGATGATGAGTATAGAAGCTGAATTGTACTAGATGAAAATTTTTAGAACATTCAAAGATGTGATGGAAAAGCTATGAGAGCATCTCTGATGGAATTGTTCTTTCAATTAACTATATAGAACATTAACCACTAGAATTTAGAAATACACACGCACATCTCCCAAAGATTTGCAATTTATGATGCTTAAGAGTAGACATGTTGTGTGCATTACAACTACAAGAGAAAAATGATATATGGCATGTAATGTCCTTAAATAGGTATCAGAGATCCATCATACCAGGAATTAGACATTGTGGATTGACGTTGTCAAAAATAGAAATAGAAAAGATTAAGAAAGGTAGTAGATTGGAATATTGTACACATGCATATAAAACTATAACTTGGACATAAATAAATAGTGCACACACCTATTGTCCCATATCTCTGTAAGAAGCCCATAGTTGTTGTAACATCTCGGTCACACCTGAAAAAATAGGATAACGAAAAGTTAGCATACATAAGAGATTTATCTGGTAGTGAGGATGGGGTTGACGATAGGGCTAGTTAAAGAATGAGAATAAAATCATGGAATATCATAGGAAATCATCTACTGATTTAGTTATTCTAGTGTTTGTAGGTTCTTGTGGCTTAGGCTCAATTAGAAGGCTCCCTGAAATCATAATACGGACATATTCAAAAACAATAAATAGGGAAAAGTAAATTCAAATAGTTAAAAGTAACCCATCACCAAAATGACTTCGACATTTTTTAAGATTTGTCTTTCCTATTTACTGAATTGATCCAAGATTCTTTCTAACTATCCACTACACCAATATCTCTTATTACTACTATGTATTAAAGCATGAATTTCCATCTTATATTGTTAAATGTTGTTTATCATTTTCTACCATATCAAGAACATTTCTATGGATTCTACCATCAAGTCAAACTAAGTATTCTTCATTCCTAATAAGCATTTGTATTTAAGAAATTAAATCACCATTGAAGCCAATAGTTTTCTTCCACTTAACCACCGTTTGAAGAAATTTGGCTTGCCGATTCACATATATGTAGAACAACTTTAACTACTTTGAAGTATAGCAAGCCTGACCACATGTAAGGTAACTAGGAGAGTAATTTATCTTACTGTATTTGTGTGAAACTGCATATGCACCAAGAATTGGATTATTAGTTTTTAAAAGAGGGCTTCAAAGACAAATAAATTTCCATAGAATGGATTACAACAATACACACACACACACACACACACACACACACACACACATATATATTCTTGTTTGATGCAAAGAGGAAACATAATGCTCACAAAAGAAGATGTGATCACAAGTTACAAGAGTTCATTTGTTTTTACCATCTTCACACTTAAAAATAATCATTTAAAAAATGTCCACGTGAAGTAGGGTGTCCCAAGATGGATAAGAATCATTATAAAACAAAATAAAATACAGTGAAAAAATAAAATTCAAAAAACAGTAAGGAGAAAGAAAGAAAACTTAAAAAAAATTATCATCTGCATTTTTCTTTTCAAGTGCTAGACCTAGCAAGATATCGTTTCTCTTCTACATGTACAATAATGTCTCCCTTAGTTAAATGGAAGGTCCAATGGACTTTCATGCCTTTGAGTCTTGTTAACATTGAGTTTTTCAATTTTTTCACACTCGCGACTGCATATTTTTCATCTAGTGATGAAGATCAAGTGTATTCTACATCCATAGATTGGCAGACTCACATAACGACCATATTCGGTGCTTCAATTCAAGATCCAATTCTATTTTAAACAATATTTCCATGCATTCATGTTACATGGAACACTTGGAGAATGCATGGGAGACTCATTACATAAAATACGCAGTTTCTGATCATGAGATCTATTATTTTCAGATAGTCAGTAGCAAATTACTATTTTAAAAAACTCATCAAAGTTTTTGATACTCTTTTCGAGGAGATAGATAACATAATTTTATCAATGTCCAACAAGACAAAAATCAATGGGATGGTTGCATACAACAATGTTGATACAATTTGGAAGCACAAAAGATACTCCATTATAAAGAAAATGCAAAATGTAAAGTACTGATATAAGATAAGACCTTAACAATAAACTTGGAGTATGCATAGGAGAATGATTACATAAAATGCGTACTTTCTAATCTTGAATTTTTTTGTTTTAAGATATTTTTTAAGATTAGAATCTTATTGTTTTGAAGAAAACAAGGCTTTTGGACACCCTTTTGGAGGAGATCGATAAGATAATTTTATCAATGTCCAAAAAATGACCACAAAAGAAGGTTAATGGGATTGCTATGTACACAATGTTGATGCAATATGAAAAAATAGGAGTCTATCCTTTATAAAGGAAGACTCAGAACATAAAGTATTGATGTAACCTAAGACATGAACAGTAAACATTGAAAGTGGAGAGTCGATCTAGAACACTAAACACTAAAAAAGGAGAGTGGATCTAGAACACTAAATACTGAAAGTGGATTGTAAATCTCGTGATATTTGGTATATCTCCTTTGTATTCATCCATTCTTTCTCAATAAGCGATTATTTTAATTCAGATAAGGGTTGGTAATTCTCTAGTCCTCCCACTTCTATTCTTGAACCTACGTTCTTCTCTAGCTCATTCTTATGGATAGGTTTAATACTTTAATTTGAACTATGAATTCATAGTCTTAATACATTTTCAGTTTCAATTCTATTTTATTCCCTCCATGTCCATTGGATAAAAGGTAATGGTCCAAAAGATACATAAAATGAATAGTTTACTTTGGTAAGTTTTGAGTATTTACTTGGAGACCTAAACTTTTAGTCATAGATATGACGCCTTTGTTATAGATTTGAAAGGAAAAAAAAGGATTTACCATTATTATATGTGAATTTTATCTTTACCTGATGTTCTGAAGTGCTTAGGGGAATAAAGATGCCTAAATTTATATATTTCAGAAAATATATAATCTACAACAGGGGGAAAAGTTTGATTTAGTATTAGTACACATGAATCTGATATTTGCTAGACATTCTTAGGTGTTTTGGGAGATATTTACATATTTCCAAAAGTATATATTGTATATTTGAAGTTTTTTGTAGGGTAAACTTGACTAATGTTTTCGTTTAGATTCTTAGCGATTCTCCTCTAAGGATAGAAAGCAGTAGCTTAGAGCAAGAGGGATTATGTGAGATGACATTATGTTGGAAATAATACTAATAGGGGGTGTGAATCAGTATTATTAGGTCAAATATTCTTTTCCTAAAACCAAATTGTATATGCTACTTCAGTTAATAAAAACCGCGTATATACGCAACTATTCAGAAGTAAAACTGTGTGTACAAAGCAATCTTATAATTTACTTTAACTTTCTGATGGTGATTGTTAATCTCAAATGTAGAATCAAATAACAAGTAACCAGAGACAGTAAAACAGAGTAGAAAGACAATCACACAGAAGAGCACAAGATAAAAGGTGGAAACCCAATGTGGGTGAAAACCACCTGCTGCAATTCGTCTCTATCTTTCTTTAATTAGAAACTTCTGTTTACAATGTGCCGGTGCAGTCCTTCACCAGTACGCAGGCTGCAACCTGTAAAGAGCTACAACTCTCTCTCGTTTTCCAGCTTCTCCTGGAAGGGAGTTACAACCCCCTTTAGCTCTTGCACTAGCCAAGATACTAGTACGTAGGTGCTGGCCTACATAAGGCTACAACCTTCTCTTTCTTCCAGGGACCACGTTTCATAAATTTTCAGACTGGATCCATGAACATTAATCAATCATCAATAATTTCTTCATCAACCAATCACCTTTCACCAATTAGATATGAATCAAGTAGATATCTCTCTGACAGCTGTACCCAATACACAGTACCAGTAACCACACACCAAAATAGAACCTAGAACACAACAGTAGTGAACAGAAGCAGCAAGATCACAGATTAGAACATATACGCTACTTTATTAGCCTGAAACATGCATGCATACGCTTCTGCGTATGAAACAACCTGCGTATATGCGTTGTGACTTCACTGAACCTGCGTGTATACATGCCTTCACTTCCCTGAACCTGCATGTATATCTATAAATGATAATTCACTCTTTCAGATATTCAATCACTAATTAACCCAGATTATCACACTTATAGATCAAGCAAGCACACCATCTAGCAGATCAAAATCATTTAAAGATACTATCATTTAAGCTTAAAGATTATGACCCATGAATATATATTATCCTTCTTTTGCACTGTGGTTCCTCCTTCATTCAGATTTAGATCTGCATCACAATCCAATTACCAATATACACGCTCTAGCACTTTATCAGATATTCAATGATAATACAGATAATACTTTGCCACATGATCTCCTTCCTCTTTTATAGTCTTAGGCCTTCCTCAATACCATGGTCCAAAACCATAACATTTCAATACCATGAACCCAAACTAGGGATCAACACATCTGATGAGATGCCATGGTCCAAAACATAGGTTCAAATCCCAAGGACTAACTACCCTGGACCAAAAGTATGATCCCCAACATATACGCACTTGTTCAACGTATAACCTGCGTGTATACGCGTCTTTGTCTAGATAAACCTGCGTATATGTCGTTTTCTTCTTTCTGAGTGCCTCAACTGAAATCTGTTACCAAAGAGAGTTGCCATCAAGGACAACACCTGTGCCATAGCTCCAAACCTGTGCCATAATGCCAACAATCTCCCCCTTTGGACTTGATGGCAACACCAAGATCCTCAAGATCATTCTCCCCCTTTGGCATCAAGGGCAAAAGGGTTTTGCTCCCCTTGAGTACATGCTGAAATCTCTATCCAACTCTGCTGACCATGCTCCCCCTGACTGTAGGCAAGATCTGCAAAAATATGTTCTTCAAGAAGAACCGGTACTTATGCATCACAAAAGACCTTCCTATCACCAAAAGACTCAATACATACATCCATCACCCAACCAAGTGGGGATCATGCACCCAACCAAGTGGGAATACATCAGAAATTTACATATGATGAACAAATACATTACATCTTCATCCCAAGCATAGTGGGGAAACCAATATAGGCCGTTACATGACCCTAACACCATATAAGAAAGAGATACATGACATAGAGATGAAATATATGACTTACGAAAGTCACCAACAATTAGTAGCAGCAACAACTGTCAACCACCGTTGAGATCAACAACCAATATTTCCTGCTGTTCTCCCTCTACCTCTGTTCCACGTGAAATCAACAACAGTTATGAACCATAATCAAAAGCTTCTAAGATAATGCAAACAATGCATTATTAGAAGATTATCTGCTCCCCCTGAACCTATGCCGAATGGTCTCTGTCAGATCCACATCAGAATATTTTCAACCAGAGCCTACTCCTTCTGATATCCACCAAGGCTCCATATACGCGACTTTCTCTGCACAAACCGACGTATGTACGCGGATCCTCCTCATCCGACACGCGTACACCCATTTTTCTCTGAAACAGACAAGATTTAACAGCAAGATGATACATCAACTACTCCCAGCTTCTGTCTAAGATATTCAAAAGTTTCCCTAGGCAGTGGTTTGGTGAGAATATCAGCTACTTGTTCCTTAGAAGGAACATACTCTAATTTAACCTTTTGTTCCAATACATGTTCTCAGAGAAAGTGATACTTGATCGGTATGTGCTTGGTCTTTGAATGCATGACTGGGTTCTTTGAAATGCTAATTGCACTTGTATTGTCACATAGATGGAGATAGTTGGTGTACAAGTGATTTGAAGATCCTGCAAAGTTTGTGTCATCCATAGAAGTTGGGTGCAACAAGATGCAGCAACCACATATTCTACTTCAGCTGTAGATAAAGCAATCGAACTCTGTTTCTTGCTGAACCAAGATACTAATCTGGAACCCATAAAAAATGCACCACCACTTGTGCTCTTCCTGTCATCCACGCTTCCAGCCCAATCTGCATCTGTATAAGCATGAAGTGTGAGATCTATATCTCTAGGATACCATAAGCCATATTTTTGAGTTCCTTAAAGATATTTGAAAATTATCTTCACTGCCTGAAGATGAGTTTCCTTTGGATTTGCCTGAAATCTTCCAACTATTCCCACTGCATGCATGATGTTTTGTCGGGTACCTATCAAATAAAGTAGAATTCCAATCATAGACCTGTAGGTTGGTTGATGCACTGCTGCTGATTCATCATTTGCACTGAGGCTGCATCCTGTGACTATGGGGGTACATACTGGTTTTGCATCTTCCATGCCATATTTCTTCAATATCTGCTTAAGATAATTGGTTTGGGACAAGAAGATCCCGCCTTCATTTTGTTGGATTTGCAATCCAAGAAAGTATGTCAGTTCTCCAAGCAAAGACATTTCGAATTCTTTCTGCATCACCAAGGCAAAGCTTTGACTCATAGCTTCTTCATTGCTTCCAAAGATAATGTCATCTACATACACAACAAGTATTAGCAATTTGTCATTTTCAATTTTTATATAAAGATTGCTATCTGCTGATCCTTTTGAAAAGCCTTGTTGATGAAGATATTTGTCCAAATGATAGTACCAAGCCCTTGGAGCTTGTTTAAGACCATAGAGAGCCCTTTTTAGTTTGCATACAAGATTTGGATCATTCCCAAGAATGAAACCATCTGGTTGCTCAATGTACACTTCTTCTTCTAAGTCCCCATTCAGAAAGGCTGATTTCACGT
>APFE030882650.1:0-13735 GCA_000404065.3 Pinus taeda
TTTTCCATTAGATGCAATTTGAATCTTATAGTTCAGCATTTTGATTTTGATTTGAATAATTTTTTTTCCATTAGATACAATCTGAATCTTGTAGTTAAAGTATTTTGATTTTGGTTAGAGTGAATGTTTTCATTAGATACAATTTAAATTACGTAGTTAATCTTTTCATTAAGTTAATGTTTTCATTAGATGCAATTTGAATCTTGTAGTTAAGTGTCTCATAAGAGTGATTATAATTAGAACATTCAACTGCTTGTGTGTCTTGAATGAATGAGATTTAAATTCTATAGGTAGCATTTCATCAGTTAAAGTGAGTTAGGTTTAGTGTTTGAATTGAGTTATTTAAGTTTTTCATTGTAGAAATAATTCATAGAAATCTTGTGTTAGTTATAAGTCTCTTTGAGTGGCTAAAACAGATTTAAAACAAGAATAGTTTCTATAGGCTTTGATGAGTAAGTGAGAGCATTGATTCTTTTGAGATAAGTATGACTTCTCTGAGGTTTTGCATGCTTGATTCTTTAAGAAGATAGAAGAGTTTTTACTTTAATTAGCTAGAAGGGATTTTTTTTTTGAATTTCTTTGAGTAGATGAAGGAGTTTTGAATGCCTCAAATAGAAAGAGGAGTTTGAGAAAATAGGCTCTTTTACTTCGGAATTGATTACAAGGGAAATCACATACTTTGTAATTAGATATTGAACCAATACGCAGTGTAACTCATGTTTACGACCCCTGGTTGATGATTTAATATTAGGATCTTTAAAATAACGAATTAAAACTCCCAACAGGTACTATGACATACAACTTGGAGCTTCATGCAACTTCCCGAGTGCACCCAATTTTCCATGTTTCATTCTTAAAGAAGGTTATAGGTGGAAAGCTCCCAGTTCAAACAATATTTCCAAAACTTGACGAGGAAGGGAAAATCATATTGGAACCTAAAGCAGTCACGGAAACAAGAACTCAACAACTAAGAAATCAATCTATTTCAAACTATCTTATCAATTGGAAGAACTTACCCACTGAATACCACATGGGAGGATGATAATTTTATACATAAGCATCCAGAACTACTCAAGCATTGAGGACAACACCTTTTTGAAGGAGTAATACTAGTGTATACCCTCATTTTTATTGTCAGTGTAGCCCCCTTATTGTTATTGTTGTGCCCATGTAGTCCCCATATTGTTATTATTGTGCCCAATAGAATCCCACTATCATTATTGTTGTGCCCTTACATTATTATTCTTATGTCAGATCTAATTATATTGTGACCCCTGAGACTCCTATATATAGAAAGGAGGTTGTCATTTGAATCATCTAAGAATTTTTCATTTGTGTAATGTAAAGGAGGTTTCCTTCTCAAAGAGGCTAATTTTGAAGTTGTTTATCTATCTCTTCTTCTATTTTGTGAGTTGGTTGCATAACATGAAGACTATCTTCAAATCGAAGGAGGGCCTTTTCGAATGGCTTTCCATGCCTTTCGGGTTCACGAATTCCCCCGCAACCTTCATGAGGTTGTTGGGAAACATCTTGCGAACCTTCACCAACTCATTCATGGTAGTTTATTTGGACGACATCCTGATCTTTAACCAGAGTTGGGAATATCACCTCACTATATTCAACAGGTACTCAAAACCCTATGACAACATAAATTGTGTGCCAATTTGGAGAAATGCACTTTTGGTCTGATCCAAGTCCAATATCTGGGCTACATCATTAATGATCAGGGTGTGCATGTGGACCTAGCCAAGATACAAGTCATTCTGGATTGGCCAGTCCCAACCACTCTAACAGAGCTTCACAACTTTCTGGGTCTTGCCAATTTCTACCATAGGTTCATCTTGGGGTTCTCCCATATCACTTGGCCTTTGAGTCAAGTTACCAAGGGCAGAGTGAAATTAAATTTCTTTTGGTCCAAATCCCAATAGAAGGCATTTTCGAAGTTGAAGCATTGCCTTTGGTTTGCACCAGCACTCACATTACTAGACCTGCAACAACCATTTGAGATTGAGACAGATGCCTCTGAATATGTTATTAGTGCAGTTCTTACTCAGTAGGGGCATTCGGAAGCATATCACAGTGAGACATTTTTAGACACAGTCTGAAAGTATCCCACCTATGATAAAGATATGTATTCCATTATGTAGGTCTATCGACAATGGAACCATTACATTCTAGGGAAGGAAACAATCACCCACACAGACCACTGACCCCTATAGTTCATATAGTCACAAGGAAAGTTGTAGAACAATCACCATCAGAAATGGTACACATACCTACAGCAGTTCCATTTGAACATTATGTACAAGAAGAGAAGCAATAATAATGTTGTAGAGTGCCTCAGATGACCGTTGGTCATGGAGTTGACCACTCTGATCTAATCTTGTGGACACAAGAATTCGGAATGGTCACATCTTTACAAGAGTGATCCAGGATTCAACACCACATACCAAACGCTCCTAGAAGTTAAGCAACTTCTAGACTTTCACCTCTAGGGCACAATACTATGCCATCTGGGACACCTTTGTGTTCCTTCAAGCGAGCATGCCAAGATGATTTGGGAAGCACACTACAGTCAAGTCGCAAGACATTTTAGAGTAGAAACGACAGTGACAGTACTGCAAAAGTATTTTTATTGACCAAACCTTCGAAAGGATGTTGAGAAGTACGTCATATCCTACACTACCTGCACCATTTCCAAACCTACAATTAAGAAGCAAGGCCTATATACTCCTCTGCCTACTCCTAGCTGGCCTTGGGAATCTATCTCCATGGATTACATGTCAAGACTTCCTTCTACCAAGCATGGAAACGACTGTGTTTTCGTGGTCATCGATAGATTCTCTAAGATGGCCATTTAGGCGGCCTGCAAGAAGAGTATCACAGCAAAAACCACCATTAAACTCTTCTTTGAATGAGTATGGGTACACTTTTGGATCCCACAATCCATTATCTCAGATCGGGATAGCAGGTTCCTAAGTGCATTTTGGTTAAGCTTGTGGTCGTTTTTAAATACCAAGTGTTGAGCCTCCATTTTTTCCAAATTTTCATGATTTAACTAAATAATTTTATGCTTGTACTAAGTGTCTATAATCATTAGTATTTGTTTTGCACAGTATTAAGTTATTATTTAGAGGCATTTAGAGCTGACAGTTGTTGATCTATGAACTCTTCTTGTTTTGTTAATTTAATGTGAAAATGTCATTAATTTCAGGCTCTTTTGTGGTAGGTGCTAATATTCCTGTAGTAGTAGTTCCTATACCAGTTGTGCCTCCACCAACATTCCTGCACCAGCTTTGCCTGCACCAACATGCCTACACTAATCTGGGTCTTTCATACATTGATACATTTCTAGGGAAATATGAAAGAGGTTTTTGTTCAAAATATTTTTTGAACACTTCCACATAAGATAAGATACACCCAGGTTGTACGGATTTATGTTTAGGCAATATGCTTCAGCCTCAAATTCGCAACAGTTTCCAAACTACCAACTTCCGCCTCGATTTCCATGTAAGCGAAGGCGAATGGAGACATTATGGGACATGGGCTTTGGTCCCAGTAAAGAAACTTAACTAACTGTTAAAAAAATTTATAAAATTATAACGGTATAAAAGTTACATAATGGTCTTTGAAGTCATTTTATAAAAATATATTGTTTTTCCATAATTTTAGCATCTCAGATTTCAAATAGACAATTTTTGGCACCATTTACGAGTAATGGAGCTAAACCAAAAAATTATGAGAGAGGTTATTATTGTAAATATAACACACCAAGTTGACTCCAAACAATTTTCCCAAATTTGTGATGGTTAAGGAGATACACAGAGTTCTTGGGAGGCATTTTGTTAAAAAAACCGATTTTTCCAGAATTGTAGAAAACGGCCAGATTTGGGAAATTCATGCCAGATCTTCATTCCTTCAATAGGGAAATGGTTGTACTGATATTCTATTGATTACTATCAGTTGGGATTCAATCCCATGTTATTTTCTAAGGAAACTATCATGTAAAAAACAATATAAAAGAGAGGAGTTACGTAGGTGTGAAGAGGATGGCATATTACATTTTGTAAATCATATTTTTATTGCAGAACAGGGGATCAAGTTGCTGGTAGGAGGGGAGGAGTTGCACGCTCAGTGGGATGATCCTTGGAGGGGACCACTAGAGCTGACGCTACATCATTCTATAACTATATAACAAGACTTCTGAAATGAATTTCTTTGGCATTAAATTCTCAATTCTGGTTTTTACTCTGGAATGAGTTTATTTGGTAATCAATTCTGAGTAATTTTGTTTCTTCATACTATTCTGAAGATTTTGACTTAATCACTGCAAGGGCAACGAGATGGGTGGTTGGGCCCACCAGCTAGTCTGTTTCCCCAAACCTCTTAACTTTCTTTTGCCGCATTTTAGTTTTCTTGGTGTGAGTGTGATCTTAGATAATTTCGCAATTTCATTTTATAGCTCCTTTTCTTTTTCAGTCATTTAATTTTCAATTTCATTCCACAAGATTTATTTTACTACTTTGGTTATTTAAGTTTAATATCAATGCTTTTGGACGTATTTTCATAAAGGCTGAACTAAAATAAATAGTGAATGTTTTAACTGTGTCTCTTATTTATTCTTACAAAGATTTACCCTAATCTCATTGCTGCCTGACAAAGTTTATTTCCAGAATGAAATGGTGAAATAATTGTTGAGCAAGAATTCTGTTTAACTTAACTTAACATGTGTTCATGATTGCCTTTGAATATTATATGAGACGGATTCCTGCACTTTTGTAGAAAAACATTTATTCCTACACTTTTGTAAGCAAATGTCAGGATCAACATAAGGAAAGATTGTGAAACTTGTTGACAAAATGCTCATAGAATTCTTCATTATAATTAAATGTTGCATATATTATAAGGAAGTATTTAATAAGATTAGGGTAAACAGCACGAATTATATATTGGTTCTTATTTTATATTTCTCTTACAACTAAAGTACTGAATTGTCTTTAAGAGAAGTTGTGCATTATTATCTTGATTCTTTTTAAAGCATTCAATTATTTCCTTAGATTAGTTGATATAAAGTTGTCATGTGATTTCTAGTTTCATTCTTGCAACATAGCATTAATTTTTAAGAGGTTTTACATTCCTTATTTCTTGAATCACTTTCTTTTGAATGGGGCCTACATTCCTTTGTCCCCTAGACAACTAAGGAAGACTTACTGTAGGAGTCAACTCAACCCAGAAGAGGAGCCAGAAGTAGATTCCCAGAGTGTGTTTACTTTGCTTTGAAGAGTCTTGTTTATTTTTCCTAAATGATGCTCCTTTTGATTTTCTTGCAAGAGCTTGGTTTTTATTTAACAGATCCCTGGGGACGTATTCTGGCATATATTGTGCTACGCCTCTAAGTTTACTTACCTGGATTGAAAAATTAAATGTTGGTGTAAATCTTGCATTTATATCACCCGACATTTTAGCGTCGTTATTGGGGAGGCATTGTGAGATAAGGCCTCAATGATTTGTCATGCTTTTTCCTTTCCTTCACAATTGAATTTCTAGATTAGCGAGATTCCCCTTGCTTGCTGAAGCATACTGGACGACATCCCCAGAGAGCTCACAAGCCAGGTTTTCCTTTCTGCAAATGAGTGATTTCCTTTACTGCAAAGTGTGATGGTTGATTTGTTTCATTTACTGCAATTTAGATTTTTATGAGTAATTTTTCTTTCTACAAAGTGTGATGCTTGATTTACTGCAATTGATTTTTTTATGAGAAATTTCTTTTACTGCAAAGTTTGTTACTTTGTTTTGCAATAGAGGTTATTTAATTTCCACAAGTGTGGTTTCCTTAGTTTGCAATCTTGGTTTGTTCCTTTTACTACAATTGATCTTTTGAGTTTTTAAGGTGTTAAAAGAACCCCCCTCTCTCAATCCAAGTGCTAACAAGACTTTCCAGCTAGAAGGAAAATGCCAGGAAGTGTGATGTTATTCAAAGAAATATCTCAAATTCTGGCAGAAGTTGGGGTCTCTACTTCACATAAAGAACACATCTTGGCATCAATTACAAATCGGTGTACTCCTCTAGAAGAAGAGAATCATGAAAAATCGGAAGGTCTTCCTAGGGAGACCGAGAATCTATGGGTCATGCTTGATGAGGAGAAACCATCAGAAGTAGAGATTGAGGAACACCAACCTGATCTAGCCTGCACTTTAGAGGATGAACAAAGAAAATTGGACGATTTGCATGATGCCTCAGATGTTTCCAATGAATCAAATGACCAAGAGTATATGGATCTGATAGAATCTTGGTTTCAAATGACTGTCAGTATTCATCCCTCCCTTATCATTCAACAATTTGCAGCATCACATCAGTTAATGCAGCTAGTACCTCATGTTCTGGTATTTTCTTGCATATACTTTCTAAATTTCAACATGAATATGATTATCCTCTTGTTGCACTCTTGGTTGCACTGGAAGTCCTCCTATACTTAAAATGGATTCTTCCGCTTCTTAAGGTAGAGTAGGGTAGAAGAATAAAGAAATGCCATGAATAAAGTTGTTACAACAATGCAATTGGGGTTTTGTCTTTCAAAGCATAGCCACTAAAACTACTTTTGATTCACATTGGTTGTTAACACACACATCTATGGCAAATCTTGTTGAGTATGATTCACTCTAATACCTCATGATTTTGCAAAAGTAACCATGATTAACCACTCTAATGAAGTTTTCACCTGAGATATATATTTTCAGTTTCCCTTAAAAGCTACTATTGGAGAGCCCCCTATGGTGGACCACTCTTGTAAAGATCATAATAAACTATTCATGAGAACACTAGCATTGTTAACTTAAAGAATCTTTCAGTGATTATCTAGAATATTTTTGACAAGCCTTTAGGGTAGAGGAACTATCCAGTATTGATTAGTCATTAAAAACTTTTCACACCATCCCATACTCTTAAGGAGTAGATATGTCTCCCCACTTATTAAGTAACCTTCAAAGTTAATTACAATCAGAATTTATAAAAGATTTAAGGGAGGATAGGAGGTCTCATGATGAGCTAACCTACCATGATCATGGGACCTAACATGCATGACATTACTGTGCTGGTCCGCAAGCCAGAGTAATGGCTTTCAACTGAAAAGATGGAAGACAGGAGGTCCCATCACGAGCCGACATGTTCATCCATGTTGCTTCTTATGAGTGGCACTGCCATCAACTAGTTACTATGCCAGGACAATGGCCTTCATCTAATTTTTAAAATCAAATAAGATAACTCTGAATCTATATCTAGTAAGTGGGATACAGGAATTTCGTTGGGTTAAAAGACATCCCTACCGAGGTTATAGACACCTGTTGGCAGCAAGGCCATGTCTATGGTATTAAAGTTAATTGCATACTAAGATTTACTCGGTTATCCTCCTCTTTCCCTAAAACTCATCATTTTATTTCTTGGAAATGGTTTTAAGATGATTTGAGCATGATGCTTTGAGTTCTATCTTTCAAAAAATTAGAAATCTTTAATGATGTGGTATCCTTAGTGGAGGTAATTCTTTGCACTGGATTAAGAAGAAACTTAGTTTTTCATCTAGATGACAACAAAATTTAGAGTGTTCAATGAAGAGGTTGTTGATTGGTCCCAAGAAGGTGTCATACTATTCTATTTTTATTTCCCTTTTCTCGTATCATAACTCACTTAATTTTTATAGTATTTAGAGTGATGAATTACTCAGCGATGATTACTCACTAGGTATTGATGGACAACAATGTGTGTTAACTGTGGTTTCCTCTAAATAAGCACTATGTGACCTAGGTATAGGATTGTTGTATTAGGTGCAGGAATGTTATGGTAATTTTCTTAAAATTGCACCTTTTCAACAAAGATTTGATTTTTTTATCATCAGTGTTAATAAAACTCTAGACAAAAATAAGGGCTCTCGAATATATGACATGTAGGGAATTCATCTGAAACATGACAACAGGTATGTGATGTCTATCATAAAGGTGCAATACACTTTTTCCATAACGTTTGGTACAAAGCATTGCTTTCCTGTACCTGATCTATTACATTGCAATTTTACCATTTCTGCACTTGGTATCTTCATCAAAACTGTAACATGGTTTTAGTTGGCACAGTAATAATAATGTTGTAGACTTGATGAATGCTTTAAAAATGATGACATACCATGATATCTTAATATTACCTTGCGGGGATTTTTGTTGACACTTTTATCAGGAAGCATAGTATGATCTTTAAACATTCCCCCTGCCTTCTTCCATGATTTTATAATCTTATGGTTTGGCTTGCATGAGGACATGCAAGAAGATTAGTGTGGGGGAGTGTTGAGCCTTAATTTTGTCCAAATTTTCATGATTTAAATGAATAATTTTGTGCCTGTGCTAAGTGTTTATAATCATTATTATTCATTTTTATTAAGTTATTATTTAGAGGCATTTAGAGCTAACAGTTGTTGAACTGTGAACTCTTCTTGTTTTGTTAATTCAATGTGAAAATATCATTAATGTCAGGTTCTTTTTTGGTAGGTGCTAACATTCTTGTAGTAGTAGTTCTTATACCGGTTGTGCTTGCACCAACATTCCTGCACCAACATGCCTGCACTAATTTGGGGCTTTCATACATTGATACATTTCTAGGCAAATATGAAAGAGGTTTTTGTTCAAAATATTGTTTGAACACTTCCACATAAGCTAAGATACACCCAGGTCGTAAGGATTTATGTTTAGGCAATAATTAATGCCTTAGCCCCAAATTCGAAGTAGTTTACAAACTACCACCTCCGCCTCGTTTCCTGTGCTGGTGAAGGCAAATGGAGAAATTGTGGGACATGGGTTTTAATCCCAATATATCAAATTGACTAAAACACAAACAGATTTCTAAAATTTGTAATGGTATAAAACTTACATAACGGTCTTTGAGGCAATTTTATATAAATAAACTATTTTTCCAGAATTTTAGGATCTCAGATTTCAAACAGTGAATTTCTGGCATGATTTCCGAGGTAATGGAGCTTAATCAGAAAATTATGAGAGAGGTTGTTATTGTAAATATAACACACAAGGTTTCAGCCAAACAACTTTCCCAAATTCGTAATGGTTAAGGACATACACAGAGTTCTTTAGAGGCATGTTGTTAAAAAAACTGATTTTTCCAGAATTGTAGAAAACGACCAGATTTGGGAAATTCATGCCAGATCTTCATTCCTTCAGTAGGTAAATGGTTGTACTGATATTCTATTAATGAATATCAGTAGGGATTCAACCCCCATGTTATTTTCTAAGGAAACTATCATGTAAAAAACAATAAAAAAGAGAGGAGTTATGTAGGTGTGAAGAGGATGGCATATTACATTTTGTAAATCATATTTTTATTGCAGAATAGGGGATCAAGTTGCTGGTACGAGGGGAGGAGTTGCACACTTAGTGGGATGATCCTTGGAGGGGACCACTAGAGTTGGTGTTGCATCATTCTATACCTATGTAACAGGACTTCTGAAATGAATTTCTTTGGCATTAAAATCTGAATTTTGGTTTCTACTCTGGAATGAGTTTATTTGGCAATCACTTTTGAGTAATTTTGTTTCTCCATACTATTTTGAAGATTGTGACTTAATCGTTGCAAGGGCAATGAGCTGGATTGTTGGGCCCACCAGCCAGTCTGTTGCCTCAAACCTCTTAACTTTCTTTTGCTGCATTTTAGTTTTCTTGGTGTGAGTGTGATCTTAGATAATTTCACAATTTCATTTCATAGCTCCTTTTCTTTTTCAGTCATTTAATTTTCAATTTCATTCCACAAGGTTTATTTTACTGCTCTGGTTATTTAAGTTTAATATCAATGCTTTTGGATGTATTTTCATAAAGGCTGAACTAAAGTAAACAGTGAATGTTTTAAATGTGTCTCTTATTTATTTTTACAAACATTTACCCTGATCTCATTGCTGCATGACAAAGTTTATTTCCATAACACGATGGTAAAATAATTGCTGAGCAAGAATTCTGGTTAACTTAACTTAACATGTGTTCATGATTGCCTTTGAATATTATATGAGATGGATTCCTGAACTTTTGCAAGCAAATTTCTGGATCAGCATAAGGAAAGATTGTGAAACTTGTTGACAAAATGCTCACAAAATTCTTCATTATAATTAAATGGTGCATATATTATAAGGAAGTATTTAATAAGATCAAGGTAAGCAACACAAATAATATATTGGTTCTTATTGTATATTTCTCTTACAACTAAAGTATTGAATTGTCTTTAAGAGAAACAGTGCATTATTATCTTGATTCTTTTTAAAGCATTTGATTATTTCCTTAGATTAGTTGGAATAAAGTTGCCGTGTGATTTCTAGTTTCATGCTTGCAACATAGCAGTAAGTTCTAAGAGGTTTTACATTCCTTCTTTCTTGAATCACTTTCTTTTGAATGGGGCCTACATTCCTTTGTCCCCTAGACAACTGAGGAAGACTTACTGCAGGAGTCAACTCAACCCAAAAGAGGAGCCAGAAGTAGATTCCCTGAGTTTGTTTACTTTTCTTTGAAGAGTCTTTTTTATTTTTCCTGAATGATGCTCCTTTTGAATTTCTTGCAAGAGCTTGGTTTTTATTAATAGATCCCTTAGGTTGTATTCTGGCATATATTGTGCTACGCCTCTAAGTTTACTTACCCAGATTGACAAATTAAATGTTGGTGTAAATATTGCATTTATACTGCCCGACACCAAGCTCACTAAGTCCATGACCTTCCACCCCCAAATTGATGGCCAGACAGATATTATCTACAGGATGATCGTGTATATCCTGCACATGTACAACTTGAATAATCCATGCACATGGGACGAAATCTTCCCCTATGTCGAACACAAATACAATAGAGGTATCCAAAACTCAACTGCCCACAACCCCTTTCAGGTGAGACTGGGATTCCAGCCACTATGTCTCATTGATGTTGCCATACCACTTGCAGCTACTCAGGAAGATTTGACTCATGTCCAGTTTGAAGCTGACAGAGCTAACAACTTCATTGAGCACATTCAGCACATCCACCAGTAAGTCCATGACATATTGGACAAAGAAAATTCTAAGTACAAAAAACATCATGACCAGCATCGGGTGCCACACAAGTTCCACGTGTGCGACAAAGTTTGGTTACATTTGCAGAAGGAGCGCCTCGTTGGGGCCTACCGCAAGCTTCACCCGCTATGATATGGGCCTTACACCATCACTAAGGTTGTCAGGGTCAATGCTTTAGAGCTCAACACTACACCATTCCTTGGCCTACACCTAGTATTCAATGTGGAACGGCTGCGGCCATACTTTTCCCCATTACTGGACACATCAGACATTGTTGAGCAACTGACACCAACAGAGCTTAACCCAAGCTGCATCAAGCTGACCACAATTGATAGGATCATTGAAACACAGATCAAAAACACACGTCAATAGAATATCCAACTATATTGGGTTGTTAAAGCTGGCCAACTCCTACACTAACGCAAGTGGCTCACCAGGGACCAAGCTCAACAGAAGTTTCCCAGTCTCATGGAGGCACTCAATGCAATGGGGACCATTGCTTCCTAAGGGGGGAGAACTGATCCAAGTGGATATTGGTGGCCACCCACCTATTCCACTTGGAGCCCCACCATTGTACTATTATTTCTTTCAGCTTCCTTAATTGTAGCATAATTTACTATTTTTGGCAGTTTTTCAGGTCGTGAACTTCCGGAGACATTTTGAGGCCCTAAATGACGGTTTTTTTTTTTTTTTTTTTTTTTTTTTTTTTTGGAAAGCGTGGATTTTGCCCAAGCTTAGTCCAAAGTTTGATTCCCATCGGATAGTTTTCTAATGAGGTATTGTGTGCATCAAACGAAGATCGTTATGCCAAAGTTATGACCCAGGGGGAAATTATTGTACCAATTTAACCCCAATAAGGCCCATAAGTTTTGGCACTGTATCTCCTAGGTTAGTTTAATGTTTAGGGTTTTTCCATTGTTTCTCAATCATAAATAGGCCCTCAAGCCTCATTGTAACACAATTCAGGAGGCATGTTAGTTGGCAATATCGCTTCTCCCAAAGATAAGCTACCACCGCCACGAGCTAGTTTTATTTCCATTATGTATGTAAGGGCATATTTGAGATTTTCGGTATTTAACCATGCAATCAGAGGAAGGCCTATGAGGATTCACAATTCATAATATGAGGCCGAAATTTTCGCAATTAAATAGGGTTAATTCCTTGATGAAGCGACGGCAAGGAAAATAAGGACTTGGGGAAGCAGAAAATTGGCTAAGTCTTGGGCTAGCTTGTTCTATGAAGGCAGTGAGATAGGATTAGAGATTAGTGCAAAGGTTGCTAGGGTTAAGAAAAGCATACTTATAATCATCTCATATTTTCTAAATAATACAATATACACATAGCAAGGGTTTTTAGTTCTGGATTTCCTTAGGAAATCATTGTGTTAAGTGTGATTGAATTCTTTCTCTTGTATGCTCTTTGATTTCATCGATCATTTATTGTTTCCGCAGATGAGTAGAGTAGATTCAAGTCAATTGTTTTAGCATATTATAATTAGCAGTTTGAATCTAAAAGGAATTTCTACACATTTTAACTATTAAATAATAAAAATAAAACTCTTTATAGATTTCAACTTTCAAAATTCTACATAATTATTAAAAAATATTCATTATTGAGATTAATATTTTATTATAAAATTATTTGAATCTTATAAAAACGCAATATCAGAAGAAAAAATTGTGAATCTAAAATAATCTTTTATATTTCGAAATGAAAACAAACAAAGCCACATAGCTAGCGTTCCCTGCTGCTTAGTTTAATTATTGAACTTTGAAAGGTATGAACTAGTTTCTACATTTGAACGTAAGTTTGATGTTTTGATTTAGGATGAATTTCAATTAGAAAAATCCTATGTGCTTGATTCTCCTTGTAATGTATCTAGCGTATAGGTGTATCATGAAAACACGGTGTTGTCCTACAAAACCAATGGATTTTTTTTTGAAATGTCATTATCTAAATTTTTTATTAGGGATCAATATCTATTAAAAAATATTTTATATTTGATTCTCCAAGTGGCATATCTTTGTGTCAAAAAATACTTGAGTTGGCCTAATGGTTAAGAACATGTGATTTCCTCGTAAGAGATTGCAAGTTCAAATTTAGAGTGATAAATATATACACCTTCATAGATTTAGTAGCCAAATCATTGCACAAAGGCATGTCCATTGTCTCAGACATGAGAGAATCTCATAAGTCAATTGCATGTAGGCTTGGTTGTGACCTTAAAATCAACTTATTATTTTTCATACTACTATATTACCTTACAAATAAAAAAAATGGATACCTTGTTGAACTCTTTCATTTATTTTTGAATAAATATTTATATTAATTAATAGAAGATTTCATCGTTATAACAAGTTATATTGCATTGTAATATATTTAATATGCTAGAGAAGGAAATTAGGTTTTTTAACTCTTATAGTTATTTATGAAGAATGCTTTTATCAATAAATGAAATTATGAAATTGATTAAATTTTACTTCTATAAGCAAGTTAATAAGTAAATGAACTTACATTTTTCTTTATAAATTATTTTTTAGCAAGTTATAATTGTAAGAATTTTTATTTAATTTTTTTACCCATTTTAAAATAATCTAAATAACAAATTTCGAAAACGTTAATAAATTATATAATAAAATTTTGTCTTACCAAAAATATTC
>APFE030882662.1:0-18160 GCA_000404065.3 Pinus taeda
TTTGGTCCGCTCAGCTTACTGTGTGCTGTAGCAGTAAGCCGATACCGGTCGTAACACATAATGCATGTCTGTATAATGTGAATCATCCTAGGATTGGTTGTATGTTGATGGGATACTCATGTTTTCGTCATGCATGTTTGCATTGAGATCCCTTTTATGCCATTTTGGCAGTATGATCATCATGCATGAGTTTTGTGTCATGCTGATAGGATTCTTTTGACTCAGATTTCCTGTAGTAGAACATCTCTTGGAGCCACTCCTGTGTGAGGAAATTTTCCTTGTATGATAGCGACATCACCTCTTATGTATATCATCACTATTGACATCACTTAATGCATCAACCTACACCATCTTTACACTGGGGCCCAGAGATGTAGTCCCTCGTGGACGAACTCTGTTATCAATGGCTTATGTTTTCATGTGTTGATGATTGACATGTTCCTCTTCTTTAAAACATGTAGATGTATTCACTTATGTTCTTTTAAAAATGCAATTTAACACATCACGTAAGTAAAAGGTCTTGGAAGGGTCCTTCATCACACCCGGACATTGATCAGGTGGTATTAGAGCATTCTTTGTGTGTATGTGAATTTCAAGCGTGAACAATGGAACATGCAGTGAGAGAGGATGAAAAATAAATGTATGAGACCATGCTAAAAATTTCCAAAAGGGTGGAAATAATGTATGAAAATCTATAGAAAGTGACAGAGGAAAAGGAGCGATTATAACTTCAGTTGCAAGCCACAGAAGAGGCCATGGAATAATTGAAGCACAACAACCAAAATCTTCAAACAGAGAATGGTGAATTGAATATGCTTCTACATGAAGAGAAAGAGGAGAAAAATAGTTTGCTATGACAACTGCAAGTAAAGGACGAGGCCTTGGAAAAGCTGCAGTGTGACCCATGTGAGGTAAAAAGTAGTTCTTTGAATTCATGTATGTGTCCTGATGATGATTTCACTGTTTTTGAAAATCATACCATAGGAATTGGCTCCAAACTGTTGAAGAAAATGGGGTATGAAGGAAAATGCTTGGGAATTAATGGCCAAGGCATTGTTAACCCCATCAAAGTAGAAGAATTACCTGATTGAACAGGACTTGGGTATGTTAGAAAGGAAGTTGGGGAATGCATCGAGACAACTAGCAAACCACCAAGAACAGATGATGAGAGGCCCTAATCAGTTCTTTCCAAATCGATAGAGGAGATAAAAGATGTTTATTTCCTTTCAGTTTCATCTTCACATAGTATGATTTCTATTAGAGATTTGGAGATCCCAATTACAGGGACAAACATGAGGCTCCTTACCAGGATGTGGCACGAGGAGGAAAAAGGACTTGGTGCTAATAACCAAGGCATAACTCAACCATTGGAGGTTATGCAGAGACCTCAAATTGTAGGCATGGGATACATCAAAGGAGAATGCTTGAAGGTGTCATATGCTTTCGAGTCATCGTAGAAATTTTCGAGGAAAGAGAATGATAGGAACACATCCCCACCATCCCATGGCAGTAACCATTGTAGGGAAATCGCTAAGGCAAGCTCTCATTGCTATACATACACCAGATATGGCAAGGAAAGGTATAACCACTGTCAACATTCGAATGTTCATTTCGATTATAATCATGTTGTTAATGTTGGACGTAAAACATGGAATCAAAAAATATGTACCTTTTGTGGATTACATAACCATACATTTTCTAAGTGTTCGAAAAGAATGGAAACACACAAAAGGATGAGGACTGAGAGACCCTCTCAATAGCAAGTAAAGAAACATGTTAAGAAAATCTGGAGGAAGAAAACCTATTGCAGTCATTGTGACAGAAGTCGCCATCAAAGACCCACTTGTTGGAGGATCCATCCAGAGCAATGCCTTAAAGACAAAGTGTCAATGCATGAACTTGATGAAGCAGTTGTCCGACAAGGAAAACTGCCACAAGGAGATGACCCATTCACATTGATAAGTGAAAAATGGTTTTTTCATATGCTATATCGTCATGGTCATGCTTTTGTAAATCATTTGTTGCATTTTAAAATGTAAAAGTGATGATGTGTTTCCATCACTTTTTAAGTAACAATGACGCCTGGTCTTATTTTGAGTTGCATGGTAAGTTGTGAAAGTGATGTTGTGTTTCCATCACTTGTCAAAAAAAATAGTGTTTGGCCTTATCTTTGTAAATCATGTGTTGCAGTGATGATGTGTTTTCCATCACTTGTTGGAGCAACAATGATATGTTGGCCTTCTCATCATAGCTGGGGTATTGTGTCCATCTTGATGTAAACATGACCACCGAGTATGTGTTATAAACTCTTGGAAAGTGTGGACACTTGGGTCATTAGTCGGTCATGAAATTCAAGCATGTAATTTCCAAAACAATGTAATATAGGTTGCAGAGCTTGTAGGTGTCGGCTTATCGCTTAAGGCTCCAAAGAACAAAGGTGAAGGAGATGGAAGCGAGACCTTTCAAGGCGCTTGTGATGTAGACAAGTTACAAAGAAGTTGCAAATTATTTTTCATTCTTTTGGAGGACCAAAAGCTCCTCAGTGGGGAGGATTGATCTAGGTGGCTCCACGGACACACACACGATAAAGAGGGTTTATGAAAGCTTGAAAATCAAAGTTGTCAGAATGTTTTCGAACCAGAACCAGAGCATAGAACTCATCGCCTTGATCGCAGTGGTTTTAATAGTTCGTCAATTAGAGCTCGTATGAGGGAGAACGATCGAGTCGAAGTTCTAGTCAAAGTTGGACTATGGGTGAGGTTTAAGTGTCCTACAATTTGATTGACCCCGGGGAATGAAACCTAGCTCCTGAAATTGGTCAAAATTGTGGCCTCATTAATTTTGCCAATATCCCTTATTTTCTAAAGGTTGGAAAATCTCCCCTCTTTATAATAAAATAAAAAAAACTATGTAGATTGGTGGTGGGCCACCACCCCTACCACCCTCAAAACTATTACATAAAAAAATTTACTGTGAAAAGGCCGACGGGCCATGACACCCACCGGCCCAACTGCCTTAACAATTTTAACATTAAAAAATGGTTTGGCGACCATCACCCCATCAAGCCCTTCCACCACACAACAATAAACATATAAATGGGGTGGGGGAGGTGGCCCTGGTCACACCCCGAAAAACCCCACACCATTAAAATGACACTGAGATTTTAGTAAGGGTGTCGGTGAGGGTCAAACCCACCTGACCTACGTGGTTGGCCCCCAAGCAGGTGGCCCCATGAGAAGAGTACCATGAACCACGTTTGAACACCAAACTTCAAACAATAAATGTGCACCTCTTTCAAATATGCACAATCCTATTACAAGTCAATGGGGAGTATGGGGCGGGCCGCCCAATGTGGACCTGACCCCCTAAACCATTCCATGCAGTTTTGATTTAAAAAATCATAATGTATAAAAATAGAGGGGCGGGGTTTGACCACCCGACCCCTCCTCAATAAACTGCTAATTTAACCAATTTGCCAAACTACTCCTTGGTTTAATCCACCCAAGAATTAATATAAACATTCACTTTGCACAGTGTGCCTGGGGAGATGGAGGAAGCAAGAGCGGGCATGGAAAATGAGGTAGAGTTAATTTTTTTATTAATTTTTTTGCAGGTGGAACCATGACTGAGCAAAATTTCCACAAGGATGAAATTTTTGGAGTCTCCAAATTGGACAAACTTTATGTTGATCTTACACCTCTCAGTGACATGAACTTGATGGCATAGTCAGTTTATTGATCTGAGCAACTGATTTGCAGAGGACCTAGAGGAAGGAATTTAAAATATTCCTTGAGCCCCAGATTTCCATTTTCTGAGAATTCAGAAATTTCACAGTTGATTTTGCACTATTTGACGCCACAAATCTGATGCTGTGTTCAGATTTTCTATTTTCTCATTTTATTTTCAGGCCACTTTTCAATGTGGAGTGCATGTGTCAACATTCATGTGTGAGCAACCTTTTCCATGAGATTCGATTCCGTGAGATCGATGGTACAGACAACTTCAGCAGTTTGACATCCTCTTCTTCAGATGGCCCTTGGATGTGAGGTATATGCAATGTGTTCATGTAGTTCTTTTGCTATGCATTGTGCTGCACAGATCCCTATTTGATGCTTGATGTGGGATCTTGTTTCTTACTTGTTTTCATGATTCCTGGTTGATGTGATGCAGAATAATCTCTGTGATGTGCTTGTTTTCATGATTCATCACATTGTGTTTTGAGATCCCTTTGTTATATGTTGATGGGATACTCATGTTGTCATCATGCATGTTTGCATTGAGATCCCTTTTATGCCATGTTGGTGGGATAATCATCATGCATGAGTTTTGTGTCATATTGATAAGAGTCTTTTGACTAAGAGTTCCTGTAGTGGGACATCTCTTGGAGCCACTCCTGTGTGAGGGCATTTTCCTTATATGATAGCAACATCACCTCTTATGTACATCATCACTACTGATACCACTTAATGTAGTGGCCTACACCATATTGACACCGGGGCCCGGAGATGTAGTCCCTCCTAGACGAACTCCATTATGAACGGCTTATGTTTTCATGTGTTGATGATTGACATGTTCCTCTTATTTACAACATGCACATGTATTCACTTATGTTCTTTTAAAAATGTAATTTAACACATCACAAAAGTAAAAGGTCTTGGAAGGGTCCTTCATCACACCCAGACCTAGATCAGTGTGTGTGCGCATGTGTTATATATATATATATACTCGTACCTATGCATCATGACCATGGTGATTTTCACATAGGAGAGCATCACATGGATTTGGTTTAATGGCTTTGGGTCCACCTTGCCTACATGGACCTTTTCCAATTAGTTATTTTTCGAGGGTGAAGATTTATCTTGAATGATAAATGGTGGTACTTGTTTAGGTTGTTGTTAGGGTAACGAACTAATTGAACCCTACTGATAATGCCTCAATATGTTGTGGCACCATTTGTGAAATGAAGCTCAGCAATGTTTATACCAAACCCTAATGTAATAAGGGGATTTTAACTCATTTCTCAAAGAATTTAATGTCTCGTTCCAATTGACTTCACTTAGTAGCCATCCTATCCCAATTTGTGATCACACACATGATTTTGATGTGGCTCTCATTTGCTCATTTGGTAATTTCCCTTGGAAATTCGTTCTTTTTTTTTTTAGTTTTATTCTGACACCGTCCTCCATTAGGTTTTAACCACTACCTCATTATGTTCGCAGGTGTTATATGCATCAAGGTTCCTATAGTCATGGCACTAAACTTCCACGGGGTTTTTGGTTTGAATCAGAGCATTCCAGGAGGTTATTACCACACATTTCTTCATAGTAAGATTATTAAACACTAACTCTGACATTATCATTTCTCAAAGTTTTTTTTTAACTCCTCGTATGGTGTATTGTTGAGGACTAAATTCTCCTTCATAGGGACATGATGACTCTATTATACATCCACAATTATATTAACTCAAATCCGAAGCTCTTAGCTTTTATTTCCTTTCGACGCATTCTTTTGGAAAACTAGAACAACTGCTTATCCTACTCATTTTCTCATAGGTATGCTTCAGTGGATGCATAGTTTCTCTTTAAAAATGAAAGCTTAAAGGAAGGTGTCAAGGGTTCTTTTCCTTCATTTTTTATTTTCCTGGAATGACTATAGGTTCTTATTTAACCTTTTAATTCTGTTAGGTCATTAATGCTGTGATGACCCTCTTGCTTATTACTGGTTAGCCATATTGTATGTTAGGGTTTTAATTTGGATCTAGGGCCTTATTATGACAGTAGATTACATCCTTTTTGTTTGGAAAGGTTGTAAAACTTATCATGGGCATAACCCTTTCTTTATATTCTATTTGTTTCACCTCTCTCAGGCTTCATCTTGAATGTATAAGGGTTTTCCCTCCATGTGAGGGTTGTTAATATTATACTATCATTTAATTAGTTTGATATACAAATAGGAATTCTATAATTTCACCTACTATTTTCGATAACAATAGTTATATTTTACTTCATAATTTCAATTGTGAATGTTTTCATAATATGGTTGCATTGGAAAAGATATTTATTCTAGTTACAAGAAATGCCACTCATGCTTGTAACAATAATTTCTATGTTGAATGGTTGTACAATAGTATGTTCTCTCTCTCTACATGGTACCTATTTATTCTGTAGTTTCTAGAAAGATGATAACTCAATTTATGTAAGAAGTCTATGTACATTATATATACATATAAACAACAATAAAATAAAAAGATCTATACTACTTGGATTCCACAACCATAATGCGTGGCATTATTATTATTTTTCACTTATATATATAGTTAATAGGTTGAATTAACCCAACTATACAACCTTTATTACACCGCTTGTTTGTGAAACACCTTTAATCTTAGCTCTTTTATCATGGTCAAGGTATTGTTGTATAATGTTATGCGAGCTTAAATCTAGCATAATGATTTGTCTTTATTAGTTCTTTAATGATGTTACAGGCCATTCTTAACATAGTTGTTTATCCTGGTATGGATTTCGTCGAGAGGAAGTTTCTAGAAGAGTTAACTATAGCTATAAAAGGGGGTTTTGTTATCACTGGAAAGAAATAGTGATAGGTGTGTGTTCTCTATCGTCGATCCATGGGACCCTAATCTAATGATTCTTGTCTTGTAAGGGGTGGTTAGGGTAACCATTCCCTACCCTCTCTACCATTGCACTTCATCATTTTCTCCTCAGTTTCTCCAGAGAAGGCTCTGCAACCTTAGAGGAAACCTTAGTTTTTTTATTTAGCAAGGAGATAATGATGGCTATACCATAGTTCGTCATTTTTTTTAATAGTTTTGGTTGTTGAAAGGTTATTATTATTGTCTATATTTTTTTTCTTTAACGCTGGTAACTGGTGCACCTTGCTTTCTTTGAGAGTCACAAATTGATTGAAGGTGAAGATGCAGAGGCTAAAGCCATCCATCAGTGGGCTTGAATGGATTACAGAGGTGAGGATTCATGAGCTCAGGCTTTTGTATTATGTTGAATCTATTTATTTTTCCTCTCTTAATGTTTTCTAAGAAAAAATGTTCTGTAATTTGTTGATTACAGATATGGGTCCTAATGATTCTAGTTAGATTTCGAATATTAGCAAAATGAGTTCCTCTCTGCCATTCTAGGTTTTTAAAGACATCTTGTTCTCCCATAAGTTGACTAGTTATGATATAGTCACTTATGCATTCTTCATTGAAAGTTTTTTTGGAAAAATAATTAAGAATTTATTTATACCCGCAGTTGAGGCTTTACCTTTTCATGGATATTTGATACCATTTTCTTATATATTTGGTCTATTATTTGGGTTTTACCTTTCCATGTAAATTCAATATATATATATATATATTATTATAAATATATATCTTTGGTAATAGGTTCTTGTTAAATATGTTGGGTTGTGTTATATTCTTTCCACGACTACCCCATGCACGGGGAGGTCATAGGGGTGCACCCTCTGTATGTTGCATTGGACACTGTCGGGGGGTGCTAGCCCCCCTGTACGGGCTCTGGGGCAATGCCCTAGGAATTTTTTTTTGGACTCTATATTAGGTGGGAAGACCTACCTATGGTTTTGTGCATGGATTTCGTACATGGTTTTGGGCATCATGGGTTTTTGTCCATGGTATTTTGTAGATTCAACCAAAGGAACTATGGTTATGTTATAATCTAGGGTTAATAGATTGGGGTTTATGGATGCTTTGACATGTATATATATGTATTGTAACATTGAAAGGAACATAATGAAAAATCAATCGAGTAGTCATGGTTTTGGGATCGAGGAGGAAATCTCTGTGTATATTCTATTTTATGTTTTATGCTCTCACATTTTTTTATTTTCTATTTTTAGAAGTCGTATGCAGCTGATTTCTATACAGGGTTAAAACCTACATTTGGTATCATAGTTGTTTTGGCTTCAACGGGACACATATTTACTATTGAGGGGTTTTTGCTTGAGCCTGTGGTAGACCCTATTGAGTGGGATATTTGTTGGATTGATTCTTGTGGTGAAATAAGATGGTGAGTAGTAGAAATATAGAGATCAAGAAATTTAATTGTCAGAGTTTTGACTTGTGGAAACTCAAGACGGAGGATTTGTTGGTGGATAAATATCATTGGATCGTGGCAGATCCAAGTACTAAACAAACAACAATGTCAACTGAAGAGTAGGTGAAGTTGGATTGAAAGGAAAAGAGCACCATATGATTAGGTGTCCTAGATTTAGTATTACTGAATGTATCAGGGGAAGCTTCAAGAAAGGCTTTGTGGAACAAGTTAGGGACTTTGTACCAATCTAAGTCTCTGATGAATTAACTATTCCTACTGAAAAAGCTGTATAACCTATGGATGAAAGATGGAGACTCTCTGACAGAGCATCTGAATGCATTTAATACTATTGTAAGCCAATTATTATATGTTGATATTAAAATTTCAGATGAAGATAAGTGCATCAGTTTTTTGTGTTCTCTACCAAATTCGTGGGATAGTCTGGTTGTTGCAATAGGTATAAATGTAACTACCTTGCAGTTTGATAAAATAGTCTCATCCTTGCTATCACAGGAGATGAGATGAAAAAATATGGAGGGCCAGAATGGTGATGCATTGTATTTACGAGGAGAGTCCCATAACATAAACAAAAATAATTCTTCAAGTGGGAGATCTAAATCTCCAAGAAAACCTATGAAGGTGTGCTGGAAATGTGGAAAGGAAGGGCACTTAAAAAGGGATTTTAAATCTAAAGCTCCTAAGAAAGGAAAGGGATTTGATGATGCTCCTTTTGTAGAGGTGAAAACCACCTCAGATGAAGGTGGGGATATGTACTTCGCTTCTTCTTCAAGTACACATGTAGATCATGAGGCATGGTTGATTGAATCAGGTGCATCCTTTCACTTCACTCCCCATAGAGAGTGGTTCTCCGAGTATGAGAAATATGATGGTGGTGATGTCTTCTTAGGGGATGACAAGAAGGCTAGAGTCATTGGTTGCAGAAAAGTCAAGTTGAAGTTTCAAGGTTGAAGGATTGAACACTCTTGGGTGTTCTACATATTCTAGCATTGGCCAGAAATCTGATTTCCGTTAGCAAGCTGCATGATGCAGGTGTAAAAATTGTTTTCAAGAAAGATACATGCAAGATGGTTTGGAGAGCATTGGTATTGATGTAGAGAGTTTATATTGGAACTTTGTACAAGATTCAAGGTAGCACTATTATTGACGGGTGCAAAAGTTCCGTGGTTCCTAAAACTAGAGCAAAAAATCTAGTGGCCTATGGAGAAAAGACCATGCTATGGCATCAAGGACTTGGACATATTGGAGAGAAGGGACTTCGAATACTTCATGGTAATGGTATGTCTAATTTCTCTCTAGATTTTTGTTTATGTGAAAATTGTGTATATGGGAAGTAGAATTGAGTGAGTTTCCCCTCTGGCGCTAAGAGGGCGAAACATATATTAAAGCTTGTGCATAGTGATGTGTTTGGACCTTTGTCGGTTCCATCACTTCGTAAGTTTTTGTACTATGTATCATTTATAGATGATTTCTCAAGAAATACATGGATATATGTCCTCAAGAAGAAATCTGAAGTCTCTGATAGGTTCGACGAATTTAAGGCTCCAGTGGAAAACCGGACAGAGAAGAAGATAAAGGTGTCGAGGACAAATAACATTGGAGAGTTTTGCAAGAAGGAATTTCAAGAGTTTTCTAAGAAATGTGGTATAGCATGATATAATGTAGAAAATCCTATAGATTCACAAGCTAATGCAATTTTCTAAAGCAAGAGACAAGAATCTATTTCTACTCTTTACAGCGAAAGCCCATAAACATCAAGAAAAAAATAATTAATAGAGGAAGAGAATCAAAGGCACATAACACAATATATATCTAGGGAAAACCACAAATAAAAGCTCCACTATCTGGTTTGTATTGATCTGGAAAATCAAGATGAAATTAAAATGCTTATTCTCTCTAGAAAAATCCCAGCACTCAACAAATTCAATCTCCAACTCATAAGCAAGCTAAAGGCCAAATATTAGCCTCTTCACAAGCTCTCCAAGTCTCTATTCCAATGTGATATTCCTATGAAGGATAGCTTGTATTTAAAGGGAAATAAAGCCTCTAAAAATAGTTCAATCCCTCAAGGATTAGTTCCTGATTGCATGCACTATTAGTGCAACTCAGAAAAATCTAAAACAAATAGTACACTATCCCTGCACTCTAGTCTCAACTAGGTTTTTCTTAGAATTGACATGGATGAGATTTTTATGAGTAAATATTCAGTTATCTAGAGTAGCACTGGTGGAGTTCATTAGTGACACCACTGACTATTAACTCACTATTAGTTCTCTTAATCAGTTTGAGAACTAAGTTAACTAAACTGACTCATGAAACTAAGTCTTCTATTTTACAACTCACAATTAACTCATGCTAGAATCCTACAAAGTAGGGAGAACATACACATGATGATAGAAAGACTTACAACTTGAATTTCCTAAGTTAAGTAAGTTTAATAAGCTTAATTTAACTATTTTAAGTTTCTATGAGAATAGAATTCGAATTTAATTTCTAGTTTAATTCAAGGAGAAATTAAATTGGACTCTCTTGTTTCCATTTCTCAACACTCCCTCTCAACAAGAAAGGGATTATCAATTACCCTGATCCTATCTCTGTGAAACTTGAATTTACATCTTGACAATGCCGTAATCCCTATGTCAACATCTTGCTCCTCCATGGGAATGTAATATAACAACATGATCCACCTCAATACACAATGTATGAGATGATGATACTGGATATCAATATGCTTGGACCAATCATGAAAGAGTGGATTTCCAGAGAGTTTGATAAATATTTGATTATCACAATAAATCATTGTCGGATCCATCTACTGACCAAACAAACCAACTAGGATCTTCCTCATGCAAATAGCCTCACATGCTTCTGGACTTGCAGCCATGTACTGTACCTCTTCTGAACTAAGTGCAACCGATCTTTATTTCTTGTTGTACCAAGAAACTTCCACTGAACCAATATAAAGATCCCTCTTGATGTGCTATTCCTATCATATGGACACCCTACCCAATCTACATCGATGAAGCCTTGAAGCTTCACTCCCTCTGTCTGTCTATACCATAACCCAAACCTTCGAGGTATCATGTCGAAGGGATATGTAGTTTGGAGTTTTGATGTATGAGTTATATTTGGGGGATCTTGGGATGTTGAGGAGGCTGGAGATATTGTGAAGATATATTCTCCTCTGATAGAAGCATGATGGCCTATTAGGACTATAGTGGCCTGCCCCTCATCTTCCCATTGAAAAGTTGGATGAGAATTAGTCTTCTGCTTCTTCTTGTAAATCATGAATTATTTGACTCCAGTCTCTATCATTGAAGGGGAAGCCTCCTACCTTGGTCTCTTGTCTTTTTTCTCTTGAGTTACTAGAGTCTATGAGGTTTTTCTAGATATGATGTTTTCTTCTACCTCCTGCAGTGTGTGCTCCTCCCATTGACATTGATTCATGAACATTTCTATCTCTGGTCATAGAGTGTGAGCATATGGAGTGGTTTTTTGTTCCACTCTCAGCTTGGAGATGATTCCAAGAGGGTAATATGACTAGGTAAAGCTGAATTTTAAGTTCATTTGTTTAAGAAGTGAACCTTCCTTTTCACCTACTACCATGGTGTTACAAATAAATGGTCCCTCCTGTGCCTTGATCTTGAAATGGGAACTTTTCTTTGTTGCAAAAAATGTAAATCATCTATATGTATCATCTTCCTGATATATTTCAATGAGAAAATTATCATGGCAACAAATTTAGGAAGCCTAACATATCATGTAACATGAGAACAAACTTAGGAAGCCTATATATCATCCATTTGACTGCTCCTCCTAACAGGTTGTTTGTACATTCTGTTTTATTTCCATTATGTAACAGAAGATAAATGAATTGAAGTATAATTGTTTTCACTACATTTGTATAATAATAAGTGAACACTTGAGAAAATTAGCTAAGTGTTGTTGATAGGCGTAGTTAGAAGTTCCAAGTAGTGGTAAAATGAAAATACTAGTCAGCGTCGCATCGTTCCCATGGGTGGATTGTAGGCCTTATTGGATGGTCACTTGGATGTGGAGGTATATATAAATGTATGCATAACAATATATAGACATTGACATGCATAACCAATGCATAATCGACATACACTCATGACGACCACATCCAACAACACACCATAAACTCTCACATGACCACACAACTACAACCATGACCAACAACATGCATACACAACAAGTACATAGACCACAAGCATAAAGAACACATATATGTAACCGACATGAATGCATGACCAACATACCAGCCATCTAGTCCAAGGGGTGAAATTATCTCTGATACCACTCTGTAAACCCTCCTCCCACATTTACCCAAGTTAACCAGTCCTTTGGAGTAAACATGTGATGAGAGGCTACTATGATGTAATTCAAATTCCCATGTAGAATTAAGGAACTAGAACTGAAAAAACTAAACATATCTGACCTTTAACATATGCTACAAAACCTCCAGGAGCTAACCAACCCTTCCAGGGGACCAAACCCTGAGGAACCTTGACATTTCCTTGATCTAGACATCCACCTACTCCCATGACAAGCCATGCATGCGACTAAGGCCTTCTAGTCGCTACCATATCAAGGGCATACCAACGACTATGGAATATTTTACATGGGTGAGTTGGAGGGACACGCTAAAAAAATCCATAGTTTTTGGTATGCCCTCTCTATGGGAGTGTCTGGAAGGCCTTAGTCGCATGCATGGCTTGTCATGGGAGCGGTTGGATGTTGAAATCAGGGAAATGTCAATTTTCTTGAGGGTTTGGTCATGTGTAAGGGTTGGTTAGCTCTTAGAGGTTTTGTAGAATATGTTAAAGGTTAGATTGGTTTACTTTTGTTAGTTCCACTTCCTTAAATGTACATGGGAAGTCGAGTCACATCATAGTAGCCTCTCGTCACATGTTTAATCCAGAGGACCGGTTAACTTGGGTAAATGTGGGAGGAGGGTGTTACAGAGTGGTATCGGATCCAAGTTCACCCCTTGGACTAAATGGGTGATGTGTTGGTCATGTATTCATGTCGGTTGCATATATGTGTTCTTCATGCTTGTTGTCTATGTTCTTGTTGTGTATGAATGGTGTTGGTCATGGTTTCATTTGTGTCGTCATGTGAGAGTGGATGGTGTGTTGTTGGATGTGTCATCACGAGTTTATGTTAGTTATGCATTGGTTATGCATGTCAGTGATTATATATTGTTATGCATACATTGATATATCCCTCCTGTTGTGGTTTATATCTCTTTGTTCACTTGTACCATAACCCAAACATAGTAGTACCTCATGTCATTGATGCCTTCCAATATAGCTTGGTAGGCCTGACCATCGCTTGACTAAGATTGTTAACTGCATAGCACATATCTGCTTGTGTATTCACCAAGTACATGAGTGAACCCACAAGCTATCTATAAACAATAGCTTCCACTACTTCCCCTAAAGTATCATCCTCCTCCCTCTAGTTACCATCTAGAGGAGTCTTCATGGGTTTACTGCTCTACATGTAGAATGTCCTGAGTATCTCGTTGGCATACTTGCCCTGAGATACAAAAAACTCCCCGTCTCCCTGCCATACCTCCATACCAAGAAGTAACGCATGAGCCCCATTTACTTTATCTCAAACTCTCTTGCAAGGTCCTCCTTTCAAGATTTTATGAGCTTCTAATCACCTGTCAGTATAAGATAATCTACATAAAGTACAATGATCAACAACTTACCTTCCACCATTATGTGATATAGGTTTGCATCCGCTTCACTCTTCGTGAAGACCAACCCAATGAAGTAGCTATCTATCCTGGCGTACCAAGCACGAGGTGTTTGCTTCAGCCCGTAAAATGCTCTCTTGAGTCGGCACACATGTGACTCACGGTCCAAGGTTTGAAAACCTTCGAGTTGCTTTATGTACACCTAATCCTTAATAAGTCCATTGAGGAAGGTAGTCTTCACATCCATCTAATGCATTATTCCAACCCATCTGTGCTGATAGTGCCAAAATAGATTTGATTGACAAGTACCTTGCAACATGAGAAAAGGTCTCATCATAGTCAATCCCCTCTACTTGTGAAAAGCCACAGGCCACAAATCTGGCCTTATGATTCTCCATACTACCATCTGCAAATTTCTTTACCTTGTAAAGGTAATGGGAGCTCAAAATTGACTTTTCCTTCAGTCTCGGGACCACATCCCAAACATTGTTTCGATCTATGGAGTCATACTCCTCCACCATCACATAAACCCAAATCAACTTCTGCACTACTTCCTAAAAGGAATATGGCTCTGTCACAACACATGCACCCATAAGTGCCATGTATCTAGTGTACCTCTCTGGTGACCTCCTCTACCTACGCTGAGAAGAGGGTTCTCCCACATTCTCCTGTGCATCATCCAACAATCTGTCAGCCTCTCTAGTGCACTTTCTTCCCTATCTGGAAGACTCCACTTGAGTGGATGTCTCCACTCTCTGAAACTCTGCATGTGGCTGCTCCACATCAATTTGAGGCCCCTCAACCTTAGGAGCTAATAGATCCTCATCCACATGTAACTCAAGCTCCCTCTCAAGGGATACTTTCATGGCCTTCTCCTCATCGAACCTAATATCCCTGCAAACCAATATCATCCGACTCATTGGCATGTACACCTGATAGTTGTGGGGTGTAGCAGTGTACCCTACAAATATCCCCAACCCTATTGTTGGCTTAAGCTTCTTCCATGCATCTTTGGTCACATGGCAATAAACCAATGACCCAAAAATCCTGAAGTGACCAACATCTTCCCTGTTAGTGGAATAAGCCTCATCTGGTGTCTTCATCTCAAGTATTTCATGTGGGCTATGATTCTGAACATAAGCCACTATGTTGCATGCCTCAGCCCACAAGTGTAGTGGTAGGACCTGATCATGCAACATCGCCCTTGCTACCCTATACTATGCTCTTATTATTCCTCTCAGCAACCCCATTTTGTTGAGGGTTATGGGGTGCCATCAACTTTCATTTAATCGCTTCCGTTGCACATAAGTTATTAAACTCATTGGAGACATACTCATCACTATTATCACTGCATAGAGATTTAACCTTGTTTCCAGACTCTTTATCTACGAATGATTTGAACTCACAAAACGTTGTGAAAGTTTGATCCTTTTTCTGCATAAAAAATACCCGGTATTGATGAGAATAATCATCAACAAATATAACATAATATATGTGTTTGGCTGTGGATGCTGTCGAGAATTGTCCACACACATTTGAATGGACTCTCTCAAGAATAGACTCTGCTCGACTGTTTCTATCATGAAAGGAAGACTTGGTGTATTTTCCCAAAGTACAATCCTTGCATGTATAAACTTGCTCAAGCATACCTTTGGGAAGACTGGTAGATATTTACTACAATATCTTCAAATCCCCATGATGAAAGTGGCCCAATCACCTGTGCCACAACTCATCGACATCTCATCTCAACATATTTTCTGCTTTTGAACTCAAGGCATCACAATCCTCTACCTCTATCTTATAGATATTCTAAACTCAAATCCCTATCTTCTTTACTTGACCAGTGGCTATGTGTTGAAGGAAGACCTTTCCTTTTGAAAACATCACATCTTAGCCTCTATCATCAAGCATGGAAACATATACCAAGTTCTTTGTTAGTTCGGGTACATGCATAACATTCTTTAATGTGAGTGGAGCTACATGCTCCCTCTCAAAAGTAATAGTTCCCACACCAGTAACACTATACTTAATGTCATCACCCATCTCTATATACATCTTGATATCTTTCTCCTCGAGTTCACTGAATAACTCTTTGTTGCCAGTCATGTGGAAAGAAGCTCCACTGTCTAAGTACCAGACACTTCCCATCATTGAAGTCACCATGCATTTAATGAGGGAAAAGTTCAATTCAAATTGGGAGGCCAAAGCCTCACCCACCTCTCCTCCGAAGGACTTATCCTTGGAATTCTTGAATGGACAATTTGTAGCAAAGTGACCCATCTTGTGACAATGGAATCATTTAACTTTCGTCATGTCCTTCTTCTTACCTCCATGATAAGATTATGATTTGGAATGGGAAAGTTTTCCTTTCCCATTCATCAACTTAATTGCTAAGGAAAAATTATCTTCGTCATCAGTCTTTCATGAAGAGCCATCCTTGGTGTTCCTCTTAATCTCATCCGACATCAAATCCAACCATAGTCATTCCCAATCTAGCATCTTCTCCAGATCATTGACAAAGCCTTGATAACTATGCCAACACGTTTGGAGTCCAAGAAGAGCAAGGCTCACCATATCCTCCTTGGAAACCATGCTTCCAAGACTTCCAAGTTCATCCCAACATTGAATGAACTTGGTCAAATAATTTGGGATCATCTTGCCTTTCTCCATCTTGATTTTATGAAGTTTATCCTTCAGTGCCAACTTCCTTTAATCACTGTTATTTTGATACAAGTCCATCAATGTTTCCCACATATCATGTGGAGTTTCCTTGCCACGGAAACTGAATACAATGTGGTCTTGAAATCCCCCAAGGATTATCCACCTTTCCTTCACCACACACTTCTTTGATTTGGCCAAGTTCTGTGCATCTGTAGCTGCTGGCATGGGGACTTCTTGATCAACGAATTACTTCAAGCCATTATCTTATAGCACAGCCTCCAGCCTCTCCCTCTAAGCTATAAAATTTGATTTTCCTTCGAAGCCATACTCAAGCCTCAACCCATGGAATGCAATCTTCCAATCTTGAAGTATGTATGCAAATTTGACTTTCACCTATAACCCAAAAACTCAAAACTTTGAAATCTCCTCTAGAGAGCTGATTTTAAATCGATGATATCTCCCTCATCCGAACTCCGATTTGGCCGATTTATTTTTTTAATTTGGGTATATTTTCCCAAAGAATCCAGATCTACTATTGTTTCTGAAAAATTTTCACATAAAATTTCATATATTCTCTGCAAACTTTCAGCCCAAAAAATAACCTTTCTCCGATACCATGTAGAAAATCCTGTAGATTCACAAGCTAATGCAATTTGCTAAAGTAAGAGACAAGAACCTACTTCTACTCTTTATAGTGGAAGTCCATAAACATCGAGAAAACAATAATCAATAGAGGAAGATAACCAAAGGCACATAACACAATAAATATCCAGGGAAAGCCACAACTCAAAACCCCACTATTTGTTGTGTATTAATCGAGAAAATCAAGATGAAATTACAATGCTTATTCTCTCTAGAAAATCCCTAGCACTAAACAAATTCAATATCAAACTCATAAGAAAGCTCAAGGCTGAATATTAGCCTCTTCATAAGCTCTCCAAGTCTCTATTCTAATGTGTAAGTATTATGAAGGATAACTTGTATTTAAAGAGAAATAAAGCCTCTAAAAATAGCACAATCCCTCAAGGATCAATTACTGATTGCATGCACTATCAGTGTAACTCAGAAAAATCTAAAACAAATAGTACACTATCCCTGCACTCTAGTCTCAACTCAGTCTTTCTCAGAGTTGACATGCATGAATTTCTAATGAGTAAATATTCAGTTAATTAGAGTAACACTAGTGGAGTTCATTAGTGACACCAATGATTTTTAACTCACTATTAGTTCTCCCAATCAGTTTGAGAACTAAGTTAACTCAACTCACTCATGAAACCAAATCTTCTATTTTACAACTCACAATTAACTCATACTGGACTTCTACAAAGTAGGGATAACATACACATGATGACAGAAAGACTTCCAACTTGAATTTCCTAAGTTATGTAAGTTTAATAAACTTAATTTAACTATTTTAAGTTTCTATGAGAATAGAATTCAAATTTAATTTACAATTTAATTCAAGGAAAAATTAAACTAGACTCTCTTATTGCCATTTCTCAATAGAAGAATACTCCACACACATGTAGGTTTTAACTTCGTATAGAAATTACCTGCATACGAATTCTAGATCACAGAAAAATAAACAATGCGAGAGCATAACACATAAAAAACACATATGCACAAAGATTTTCCCCTGGATCCCAAAACCGGGACTACCAGCTTGATTTTTCATTATATTCCT
>APFE030882668.1:0-28122 GCA_000404065.3 Pinus taeda
TCCATGAGATGTGAATGAATGAGTCAATGTCGAACATGTCACGGAATCCGTTGATCGAAGGTCAATGATGCAACCTGTCGTCAAAGGCGAGAAACCTGCCATTGAGGCATGCAAATTCCAAGGTATTGATGATTTCTAGATCATCTTTCTAGATAATGAGTTGGAGTCGATAGAAAGCGATCCGTCATAGGAAAGCCCATAACACGAAATCATAGATCAAGTCTGAAGAAATATATTTGGCAAGAGCTAACTCAGGGATGGTCAATGATGGATGAAAAATATTTTGCAGGTGAATGGTTTATTTGCATAGACCTCTTGAACACATAACAACACTACAGATGGCTTGGTGACAATTAACCCAAAGTTAATACCCGGAAACCGGCTGAAGACTTTCAATGTGGCTTGATTAACTGTTAGGTAAAGGATTTCCCAACCCAGGTGAATAAAAGTGTCGTGTTCAAGAGTGCTGGACAATTTTTCAAACACAAGGCATAACAAACAAGTTCATTTTTCTCTCTTTTCCCCCACCATTTCTGGCAAGTACCTCTTTAGTTTTGACAAGCTTGAGGAGGATAACATTTGCTTGATTATAAGCTCATCCTTCGGATGAGTCCAAATTAGTTTAAATTCGAACCCTAAGAAGGAGTGGTCTGTTCCTGTTTGTATTTGAACAGGTCCTTTACTGTGAAATTTTAACGAGTCCAGTATAGGAGAAACTCGACGTTTTTCAATTTTATGGAGTCAGAAGAAAAACTTAATAAAACTCCATGGTTGTCCTTTTTCGTAAATTTGTGTCTCCAAAGCCCGAAAAAGTATAAAATAATACTTGAGAGAACTGCTTGATCATTACGATCAAGGAGTACTTTTCATAATTAGTGCCTTCAATCTGAAAAAGTAAAAAAGCGATCGAAAACACGACGTTTTATTACCAATATCGAACTTGAAATGACAAAAGTCCGGCAATCTTTTCATGTTTGTACAGTCGGAAAAGAGCTATAAAGGACCGTCTTTGTAATTCCGTTTTAACGAGTCTATAAAGAAACACTCGGCAATATTTTCATTTTTTACGAGTCCGAAAAGAGCTTAAAGAGGACTCCCATGTGTTTTTTGTTGAAAATGTTCAATTTCACATGAATCCCCATTTTTCTACACAAAAACTGCAAACATTACTCATATCTGTTTAAAAAATAATAAAAATGCACCAAAATGACCTTTTCAAAGTAAAAAATAAATAAATTTTAATTTATTTATTCAAAAAATCTTATAAAAAGGGCTTTTACAAGTTCATTTTTACCGTTTACCTTCGGAGTAAAAAGTAAGAGCTTTTGGTAAAAAACTTCCCGTGGAGATTGCGCAAAATCCGACCGCTGGAATTTAGAACCGTCTTCTCCATGTAATCCACAATGTCCCTGACTTGCATTTCATCCATTTGAAATTTTGTTTTAGGGTTTAGATTTCGATTTTTAAGAGGGAAATTAGGGCAAAAATCGCCTGCGGCAGTTGCGTAGGGGCGCCATGTGGCCCCTGCGCACCTCGATTTTTCTGTGCACATAGAAAAGTTGGGGTGCCACACCTATCCTTAAGGAGAAGTGTGCACCTACGCACTGTCTCTAAACGGACGGGTGCGAACCCCGTAGAATACGGATTTTAAACCCTAGTTTCTTCATTTTTGACCCATAGAAGTTCAGAATGAAATTTCTAATCCACCTATTTTGCATTGTAGGTACACAATATGTTTTTTTGGCGGGAAAGAGAGCATGAGGACGTGGATCTGGCTGCACTACTCCATCCGCCTTCATTACAGGCATTGAGAGCATGCGGGCTTTTCAAATTTTGGACCATACCTGGCATGAGGGCACAGGTAGACTTTTTGCAGTGGATGGTAAACAAGTGGAGCATTCAGGACTAGTTCTTCATTATTGGTGGCAAACGGCTCGAAATCGAGTTGCATGACGTGTATTTTTTGACTGGCTTGCCCAAGAGAGGCGAGCAATTATCTCTGTTCGGATCTAGGCCAGGTGGCCAATCTGTCGCTAGTCTCTGACTAGAGTTCTGTAATAACCAGGATCCGGACAAACGGATAGATGTGAAAACCATCTCCTGCCCTGAACTGAAGGTCATTGCTTTTACTATTACCAGACACTGCGGGAGCGCGGCATTGCATCTAGCTACAGGCTCCCAGATGCGCATGGCAGTGGACTGCTTTCGAGGCACCATTTTCAACTGGTGTGATGCTGTATTGGCCAATGTGAAGGGCCAATTGACTAGGGCAAAGATTGGGTAGCTAAAGAACTTTGGTTATGGTTTTTTAATTGTCATCTTTGCCCTAGAGAGGGTACCGATGCTGGTTCCATAGCAACTCACTGTTGAGGTTGGACTTCCACGAGATCCTCGGGGTTATGCGATGGGTTGCAGTTATGGCCTGCCATCTAGATGAGGGTACTGAGATTGTTCGATTCACCCCAGAGTATTTCCATTGGTTAGAGAACCAACTTTTCATTATTCAGGATTTTCCATAGGCTAGGATGGATTATCACGGTGATCCCGACATGACTCTTCCACCAGGAGAGAAATGGGATGATAGAGGTAAAAATTGGTTTTCAACATTTTAATTTTATATGTATGTTTTTGTATTTTTAACAATCGTCCCAAAACTAATAGTAAAAGTTTTTAAATGCAGATGTGGGTCCACAGCGACCAGCCACTCTCCAGCTCTATGATCGAAGACAACCAGCCGCCGCAGCACCAGCCCCACAGGACTAGACAACAGAGACCTTGGCTGAGTTGGAGAGCCATCTAGAGTGCTTGACCACAGATATTCCAGAGACCAGCATAGATGACATTCCACTTCGGCTTCAGTGCTATGTGATTGGGGTCCCAGGACCTTTTAGGAGGTTCCTTTCTAGGGTGGCCCAAGCAGTGGTGTCTTATCGGGATCATCACCAGTGATAGGATGATTGCTTTGTAGACCCATTTTTTATATGACTTTTGATACTATCATTTTTGCCGATCATAAGGTGTTTTTCAACCTATGATCGAGGACGATGTATATTTTGACACACTCTTATGCTATGCTATGCTATTACTATAGTTATATTGCAAAACATGTTTATGAGATGTTTTTAAATTTACTGTTTTGATTTAATGCAAATGTCTATTTAACATTCGAGAAGCAATTGCATCTCCTAATGTATTTAAATATCTTGGAATGTGTTGATATTATATGTAATCAAATTCTCGTTCCAAGAGACAGAATCTCAAAAATAATCGTAATAATACTGGATTTCTGATGGCATAAACTCGATTAAGTTGTAATACAACGAGTTCTGAATCTAAATTAACAATCAAACTTCGAATTCCAAATGAGATGGATTCAGATAATAATTCAATCACTGCATTGTATTCTGCAATGTTGTTCGTTGTTTGACCGAGGCTTACCCCGTGCATAGATACTAACTCGTCAGAGGGTGAATAGATAACCCAGGCTGCAGAAGAGATGTTCTGTGTACTACGACAAGCGCCATTAGCGAAACCAATGTATGTTTGGAGAGGCATCAACATCTGCAATATCAAGAGTAAAATCAAGATAATCAGGACTAATAATGAAAACACACTCTAAAATAAAGCACGCATCCTTAATCTACGAACACACCAACTTAGAAAAAACTAATCTAATGAAATCTCCACGCTATCCGTTTAAGCATAATATCGCTTTAGATAAAGCCCATTCCTAGGTTTACCTAAAGAGACACCGTCAAAATCTTCTAGCTCATAGGCCCCTTTTGCCAGCGTCCGCTTGACAATATACGGACCATGCCACATGGGTACGAATTTGACAGCCCCTAGCTTATCGTTTGCTTGATCGTAAAGTAAAACTAGGTCGCCTTCCGAAAAATTGCGGGGTGTAACATTTCGATCATACTGATCTTTGATTCGTTTGGCATGAGTTTCGACAACTAATCCAGCATTGTGTTGATTCTCATTTAATTGAGCTAAGTATAATAAATGTTTTTCCTCTTCGGAAGTGGCTGGTAATAATTGCACAGCAATTTGTAATGACGGGATTTCGCATTCAATGGGAAATACTGCCTCTAAACTGTAAACCAGTTGAAAGGGAGTAAAACCTGTTGATGTTTTGACTGAGGTTCGGTATGCCTAAAGTGCTGAAAATAACATGTTGTGCCAATTCGACCGATGAATCCCAATGATTCGTCGGATCATGGTCACTAGAACTTTGTTGACTGCTTCAACCAGACCATTTTCCTGTGGGTAATATGTTGTGGAACTATCGTGACGTAGGCCAAGCTGATCTGTAAGTTCGGTCATCATGATGTTTCAAAAATGACTCCCATGGTCGGTGATAATCGCTTGGGGGACACCAAACCTAGCAATTATATGATTGAAAACGAAAATCGCAGTAGTTTTGCCGTCTACCGAAAATGTAGGCATCACCTTGGCCCACTTGGTAAAATAATCTGCTGCAAGGATGATATACGCATGCCCCCCAGCCGAGTGAGGTTTACATGTAATAAAATCGATACCCCATTTTGTGAAGGGACCAACGACAATGATAGGGTGGAGAGGAGCAGGAGGAGCGCGCATCTTACGATCAAAAATTTGGCAGTTGTGGAATTTCTAGATAGCAGTAATACAATATTTGAGCAAGGACGACCAGAAATAGCCAGCGTGCAAAATCTTTTGGGCTATGGCATACCGAGACATATGACCGCCACACGCTCCAGAGTGGCAGTCATTAAGAACCTTCTCAGCCTCATCATGAGTAAGGCAACGACGAAAGACGGAATCCACCCCATGACGATAAAGTGTATCTCCAATAATAGTGTAAGGTTGGGATTGGAATCGTATTTTCTGGCATTGAGATTGTGAAGTATTGGGCCGAAAAGTTTGGGTTTGGAGATAGACAATGATATCTCTGTACCATGGATCAACAATGCTGATAAGGAACAAGGATTCATCGGCAAGGGATTCTTCTGCCACATGTTCGGTATTGGCATGAGGGAAATCACACATTAGTTCCGCAAAAACCAAAGACTTCTTTGAAAAGGCTAGAAACTGAGGCGCAGGAGCTGTAGTAGAGGTACAACAAGGTCAAAGCGACGAGGCGCACTGTTTCCATCATACAAAGGTTGGTGAAGCTGCAGGAAACAAAGGCACTAAAGGAACATGTGGATGCAGCTTAGCGCAAGGAGGCAGTATTGAAGGCCAGATTAGGGCCTTGGCTAGAGGAAACCTATCTACTCACGGCCTCCATTGAAGGAAAATTGGCTAGTCTACAGGTGACACAATAGAAAATATAGGTAGATAGCATAGGACCAGCGACAGAGCAATTGGTCGAGCAAGCTAAGAAGGAGGTGATGCATTGTACCACCGAGGTTGTAGTAGTACAGGTGGATCTGGGAGGTCTTCGTAAGATCTCCACATCAGTCGAGTGACTCGGGGAGAGTCACTAGATTTGTATTGGGGACTTGCTGGGAATGGGTCCCCTGGGGTCAATTTTGGGGTTAAAAGCCCAAGTTTTGGGGCTAAAGGCCCAAGTTTTGTATAAAGAATGTAAAGTCTCCACATTTTTTGGTCGTAGAGCGTGAAGATGTAAATAGTCAAAAAGGGTTTCCACCCTTAGTTAGGTAGCTTGTGTCAACTTGATGATATCCACCCTTGGTTCGTAGACCATGGGAATGTATAAAAAGGGAGTCTTAGAAGAGTGTAAGGTAGTTGAGCTCAGTTCCTAGGAAGTTTTTGGGCAATTGATTGATGTAACGAGTCTGTGAGAGCTAGGAGCGAAGAGTCTTAGCGTAGGAAGAGGCTCTATAGCTAAGTGCGTAGAGGCCTAGGTAGAAGTTTGTAGTTAAGTGTGTGGACCCCTACAGCTATGTGTGCAGGGAAGTTAGAGTCTGTACTGGAGATATGAACCATCAATAAAGAGAATTATTCTAGAGATATCTATGTATGAGCTATTTTACTTTTGTTATGAATGTATGTGGTTATGTTATGTTGAATACAGGGTTGATGATTTAATGTTATATTGATTCGTGAATCTATGTGTTTTACTTTGTCATATGAATGCAAGTAAGAATATCTATTTACGTGAAAATAATCATAATGCACGTTGAATTTAACCAATACTTAAGCTAATCTGGGTAGACACAAAAGTAAGGGTAATAAAAAAGGCACATAAGCATCTAAAATGCCTATTTAGGGTACGTGAAGGATGATCACAAACCTTCGCAAATGCCTCAAAGCCGAATAAGAGAAGTATATCGATAAGCCCTAAGGGGCTCATTGGTCTGTGCAAACGAAAGGTTCAAATATAAAACGACATCACAACTATCTCAGGGTGTGAAAACTTGGTTCCTGTGTCCCCCCATACTTCTTTGAGTGAGACTTTAGTCCCCTCTCCGGGATTGATGCCAATAGGGCCAATAGTGTAGGGATTTTCTTGGCTAATTAACACTAAACCTAGGTCAGGGCCCATAAAGCCGACACTTGGTCTAAAAAGAAGTCTTGTAAATGTCCTCTTCTTTGATGCATACCTGATGGTATCTTGATCGTAGATCTATTTTTGAGAACGCTACTACTCCCTTCAAGTGATCAAACAAGTCATTAATCCTCGACAACAGATACATATTCTTGATGGTCACTTTGTTCAACTGCCTATAATCAACGCACAACCTGAGAGTACCATCCTTCTTCATCACAAACAACACTAGTGCACCCCAAGGCGATACACTTGGCCTATTGTATCCTTTGTCAAGCATTTCCTTCAACTGCAACTTTAATTCCACTAACTCTTGTGTGTTCATATTGTATGATGCCTTTGATCTTGGTGCTACCTGTTGTACCAACTCAATAGAAAAATTCACTTCCCTGTGAGGTGACAACTCTAAAATATCTATCAGGAACACATACTAAAACTACTGTAAAAGTGGATACCTCCTCAAGACATCTGCGTCCTCAACTTCCTTACCTTATCACTAGAAATATGCACTGCAAATAACACACGCCCTTTTCTACGACTACACTTCAACTGCATAGTTATCACCATTTTAACTGATGTTTCCTTCTTCTTACCCTACAAGATTCTTTGTTCCCCATATTAATATAAGCACTGAATGGCCTTTTCATAACAATACACTTTGGTAATATGAAGATACAACTAATCCATACCCAACAACATACTATATGATCCCAACAAAAGTACATTCAAATGTGCAGAGGTAAGCATACCATTCAATTCAAATGCACAAGCGCTTACCCAATGATGAACTCTCTTCTTTGTACCTATAGACAACTACACTAACCAAGATTCTGCATGCACTTCTTTATTCAAACCATACTTATCCACTAGGTCAGGAATAACAAAACTATAATTATATCCAGGGTTAATCAAAATAGAAAAATTTTGATCACAAAGCTTATCGTCCATCTCGATAATAGATTCCTGGTGATATGTCTTCTTGTTATCCAATGCTACAAAAATACGAGGAATAATCTGATCCAGGTGGATATTGGTAGCCACCAGCCTATTCTACCTAGATCCCCCAGTTAGTTTCATCTTTTTCCTTGTTCATTTCAACATTTACTATTTTTAACAGTTTTTCGGGTCCTGAACTTTCGAAGGAGTTCTGACCCCCTAAACAACGTTTTTTTGGGGGTCTGTAGCATGCCCATGGCCATAGGCAAGGGCCTATGATGAAACCTATAGTACTCATAGGGACCTTTCCAACAAGGTATCATACGTGCCAAACAGAGATAATATGACCAAGTTACGACCTAGGAAGTTGGCTACCCGGCTAACCCCAATGGGGCCCACAAACTCTTGGTGTTACATCTCCTGGAGTTAGGGTTTTGGTTGTTTAGGGTTATCTCATGTTTTCCAATAATAAATAGTCCCTTGAGCCTCATTGTAACATAGTTCAGAGGCATGTAACCACCACAACTCTTCACAGAGATAAGCTATATTTCCATTCTATTTGTAAGCATAGTTCAATATTTCTCTATTAATGAAATGAAGTGTTTTTCTATTGTATCTTCGTGTTTATGATTATATTTGTAAGTTGTTGCATTCCCGTTTAAGTTCAGATCAGTGGTACCAGAGTAGTCTTCTCTTTCTCTGTTTTTCTTTGTATGTCCCCAATGAGGTCAACATATAAGGAGTTAGGGCTCGATATGGTTGAACCATTTCAAGATCAACCTCACAAAACCCGACAATCTCCCATGGCGGAAGAAAAGAAAGATGAGGGGGTAGGAGATGTTTTTAAAATGTTGCTCGAGGAAGCCCTTGAGCGACAAAGGGATGCAATGATGGATAACTTTTCCCATATGCTTCAACGACTACCCATAGGCGATACATCTTCATCCAAAAACCACTCTGGAGGCGCCAACCATTTTAAGGTACAAGTTAACTTCGATATTCCCATATTTGAAGGCCTGATAGATGCAAATGCTATAGGTAAATGGTTAAACCTATTGGAAGGATATTTTTTCAGTTCATGACTTTTCCAATTAGGAAAATATTACGTTTGCACTTCTCAAAGCTTCCCCACACATCAAGGAATGGTGGGAAACCTACTGTGAACAAAAGGATGAGAGTGAATCCTCATTGTTTTCAGTAGCACCAACTTGGAATTCTTTCCAAGACGCCATCAAGGAACAATATTACCATGTCGGGAGGTATGAAGACAAATACATAAAGTGGACCACGATACCACAAGGAAGGGACCAAGATATGCTAGAGTTCACAAATATTTTTCATACCCTTCGCACGAAGCTGGGTATCAAGGATACTGAGTGGAAATTAGTGCTCAAGTACCATGGCTATCTACAAAAGTACAACCAGGATGAGATGGAGTTCCTGGACATTTCCTCACTCGGTAAAACGTATCGGTGCATTGTCAAGATTGAGAAGAAGTTTAAACAAAAGAGGCGAGACTTTGGATATGTGAATCCAAAGCAAGGAAAAGGTGCTCCCAAACCACAGAACAAAGGACCAAGCCAAGGCGGGGCTACCTAGGACATCTCGCCGAAGCTGTAAGCAAAGAAAAACACCATGAAGACAAAGAAGGGCATAGGAAAATGGTGTGAGTTCCATAAGAGCTCCACTCACAATACAAGTGAGTGTCATGCCAAGCAATCACTAGTGGTCGAGCTGAAGGCTTCAAAATCAAATGTAGGTTCTGAATCTGAATCAAAACCCAATAAGGGAATCGAAAATGGGAACAAAATAATTGATACAGAGCCTAGTGCTATCATGGCCACCACCAAGATCCAGAAGATTGAGCCTGAAGATCCAGAGGAGGGGGAATGCCTCTTCCACTCATAAATGTGGGTGAAGGGTTCTCCACTGCAGTTCATTGTCGACAACGGGAGCCAAAAGAACCTCATTTCAGTAGAGGTTATGAAGAAACTGGCCCTAAATACTATAACACATCCACAACCATACACCATCGGGTGGCTTCACTAAGGACGAGATCTTCGCATTAGCTAGCAATGCCACCTTTCCTACAACATCAAGCCCTTCACGGATGAGGTATTGTGTGATGTTTCTCCTCTTGAAGTTTCTAATTTTTTGTTAGGACAACGATAATTGTGGAAGTGACATGTTGTATATGAGTTTAAACCTCACTATGTGATTATTACTTTTTCCAATAAGTTGTACAAGATACTGGAGGTAGCCTCGCCTATCGCCATCTCTTTGATCACTGCAAAGCAATTCAGTAAGATCATTTACCAGATCAGAAAATTTATTTTCCTTATGATTCTCCCCCAGGAAAGAAGAAGGTTGTGGCCATGGATTTCAGGTAGGGCTCCTTTGCACAACAATGGTAGATGGACAAGGTCGTGGAGGAGTACAGGGATATTTTCACCTCACCCATAGATGTACCTTTGTACTGTCAATTCAAGCACTCCATCGATTTGACCTCGAGTGCACCATTGCCCAATTGACCGATCTATAAATGCTCTATTATGGAGAATGATGATATCGAGAGGAAGATTCAAGAACTATTGTAGAAAGGGCACATAAGGCCAATCTTATCACCTTGTGGGAGTCCGATTGTATTGGTACAAAAGAAGGATGGGACCTAGAGGCTCTGTATTAACTACTGGGCACTGAACAAGATCATTGTCCCGAATAGGTACTTGATCCTGCAATTTGATGATCTTCTGGACCAGATCAAGGGGGGCAAATATTTCAACAAGATTGACTTGAAGTTAGGTTATCACCAGGTTCTTATCGAACCCTATGATGTGTGGAAGGTTGCCTTCAAATCCAAGGAGGGCCTCTTCGAATGGTTGGTCATGCTATTTGAATTGACGAATGCCCCTGCAACCTTCATGAGACTGATGGATGACATATTGCAACCCTTCACCAATGCATTCGTGGTGGTGTATTTAGAAGACATATTGATCTTCAACCAAATTTGGGAAGAGCACCTCCACCATATTCGACAGGTCCTTCAAACCTTGCGACAACACAATTTGTGTGCTAACTTGGAGAAATGCACCTTTGGCCTGACACAGGTTCAATATATGGGGTACATCATTGATGAGAATGGTGTACATGTGGACCCATCCAAAATATAAGTCATTCAGGATTGGCCAGCCTGAACCACTCTAATGGAGCTCCATAACTTTTTATGTCTTGCCAATTTCTACTCTAGGTTCGTGTTGGGGTTCTCTCATATCGCTTGGCCTTTAAGTCAAGTCACCAAGGAAGAAGTGAAAGAAAAGTTCTTTTGGTGGGAAATCAAACAATAAGCATTCTCTAAGTTGAAGAATCACCTTTGCTCTACAAGAGGGCTCACATTACCAGACCTGCAACAACCATTTGAGATTGAGACGGATGCCTTTGACTATGCTATTGGTGTGGTTCTTACTCAACATGGGCATCCAGTGGCTTACCACCATGAGACACTTTATAACACAGTCCAAAAGTACCCCACATATGACAAAGAAATGTGTTCCATTGTGCAGGCCTACCATCAATGGAAGTATTACATTCCGGGGAAGGAAACGGTCATCCACACAGACAATTGACCTCTACAGTTCATACAAACACAAGGGAACTGTTAGAATGATCACCATTCGGAATGGTCCACTTATCTGCAACAATTCCATTTGAACATTAAGTATAAGAAGGGTAGAACCAACAATGTCGCTGATTGCCTCAGCTAACCACCGATCATAGCATTGATCACTATGCTTGAATCTTATGGGCACGAGACATTGGGGTGGCCGCATCTTTACAAGAGTGATCTAGAATTTAGTAGCATATACCAGACACTCCTAGAATGGAAACAAGTTCCAATTTTTCACCTTCAGGATGCACTATTATTCCACATGGAACACATATGTGTTCCTTCAAGTGAGCATGCCAAGATGATTTGGGAGCTGCACTACAATCGGGTCGCTAGACATTTTAGAGTAGAGAAAACAGTGGTGGTATTACAAAAGCATTCTTATTGGACAAAACTTCATCAGGATGTTTGGAAGTACACTATATCCTACATCACATGTGACATTTCCAAACCAACCATCAAGAAGCAAAGCCTATATACTCCTCTACCTATTCTTAGCCAGCCTTGGGAATCTATCTCCATGGATTACATGTTGGGCCTTCCTTCTACTAAGCACGACATTGATTTCATTTTCGTGGTCGTCGACAGATTCTCTAAGATGGTCATCATGGTAGCCTGTGAGAAGAGTATCACAGTAGAGGCCACTGCTAAGCTCTTCTTTTATTGTCTCAGTCTGAGACAACAGATTCCTGAGTGCATTTTGGTCAAGTCTCTAGTTGATGTTGGATACAAAAATTACTAAGTCCATGACTTTCCATACTCAAACTGATGGCCAAACAGAGGTTGTCAACAAGATGGTTGTACACATTCTGCGCATGTACAACTAGAATCATCCACGCACGTGGGATGAGAGTCTCCCCTATGTTCAACATAGTTATAAAAAATCTCTCCACAGCTTAACAAGCCATAATCCCTTTCAGATAGGGTTGGGATTTCAACCATTATGCCCCATTGATGTGGCCATACCATTTGTAGCCACTCAGGTAGATTCAAATCACATTTAGTCCAAATATGAAAGGGATAACAACTTCATTGAGCGCATTCCACACATCTGTTAGCTAGTCCATGATATATTGGAAAGGGCCAATGCTAAGCACAAGTAGTGCCATGATCAACATCGAGTGTTGCACAAGTTCCATGTCAGCAACAAAGTTTGGTTACATTTGCAAAAGGACCGCCTTGCTGAATTCGACTACAAACTTTGCCCACTTCGATATGGGCCATACACCATCACCAAGGCCATTGGTGTGTTGAAGCCTCGAAAATAATTGCCTCAACATGGGGGAAAACCACCCGGTCCGGACCTTGGTTGGCAACTCCTTTTCCGTTTGGTGTAGTGGCTCTGACTCGGGATAATGGGACCAGTTTCCCAATCTATTAATGCTTGTGCTAATGGGGTGATGTATGATGTTTTAAAGTGATGTCTAAGCTAAAAGTAATCTAATCTAAACTAATTAATCACAATGCATATTATTCTAATTTAAGAACTATCTAATTATAAATATACCTGGGATTAACATGATATATGCAATCTATAAAAATTTCTAAAAGCAATTGGTAATAAAGATCATTTAATTGCGATTAGAAGTGAATCTATTATAAAAATAATTGTTTCTTATAAAAAGTTAGCCAAAATGATTGTGAAAGATATATTGCATAAAGAATTATTCATATATTCTACATAAAATAAAGATCGTCATCATACATAAGTGCAATAACGATAATAAAAATTCATACTTTCATACATAATCAATTCGAGAAGAAATGATTGCTTAATACATAAGTAAAAAGGATTATGAGATAAACATACCATTTATAGTACGCCCTACTCATGTGTTTCAGCAATATTGATCTTTCTTCAATCCATTCAACATCATCTAAGAGTACAAAAGTGCAATTTCAGCAGAAGATGCTAAGTCAGATAAAAATAAATCATGTTCCATATATTTCACCATAACTTCCTCAAAGGGATAGAAGTGCATGTTTTGAAGAGAGCTTCTAATAAAATTCTAGACCCTCTCTAAATGCATGAGAGGGGTTTAAATACTACAACCATAAAACTAAAAACAGATTATTACAAAAATATTTGTGGAGGTTTAAACGACCTGCCTCAGTTTGTGCAAAAATAATGTTAGACCAGGTAGTAACTCCACAAATTTAATTCATATTATTCCTTCAGGTAGGTCTTTATTATATACATGAGGGAGACTTTTCACTTCATCTCATGATGACTGTTCATATTTCTTATTATTTATTTACATCAATTGTATTTATTCACCTAATCCTGATGATTAGGTGTCAACATTGCCCCCCTTAATCTGAAGGGATGTTGGTGAGTCCAAGCATCATTCTGAATCGTTCAAGCTTTTCTCTTCCAAGCACTTTGGTGAAGATGTCTGCAATTGCTCATTAGTGGAACAATGATGGAGATGGATTTTCTTGGCCTCAACATGATGTCGAACCATATGATATTTAGTATTGATGTGCTTCATTCGATCATGGAACTTTGGGTTCTTGGCCAAATTTATTGCAGAGGTATTGTCAATCATGAGTGGAGTTGATTGTACTTGTTTTACCTGCAAATATTCAAGAATTTTCCTGAGCCACACAATTTCTTTTGTTGCCTCAGCTGCTGCCACAAAATCTACTTCTATTGTGGAATCTGCTGGAACTGATTATTTGCGTGATCTCCATGCCACAACTTCTTATCCAAGACTCATAGCATATCCTGAAGTAGATACCCCAGTTTCTTTGTCTTCATCGAAGTTTGAAACAGAGTATCCAATCAAACTGAAGTCGTCCACCTGTGTATACTTGATTCCAAAGTCTTGGGTTCCGTTCAAGTACCTTAGAACTCTTTTTGCAGCAGACCAATGTCCTTCACAAGGCTGTTGCATAAACCTGGAGAGGATTGCAACAACAAACAAAATGTCAAGTCTGGTAGTAGTTAGGTAGTTGAGACTTCCTACAAGCTGTCTATACTTTGTTGCATCCTCAAATTATTTTCCTTCAATAGATGTGAGCTTTAAGTTTTTTCCCATTGGAGTAGTAAGAGGATTACATTCTTTCATGCCAAACCTATTCAACAGATCTCCAATGTATTTCTTTTGAGAAAGAAATATGGACTTCGGATGTTAGGTTACTTCAATACCAAGATAGTGATGAACATAACCCAAACAGTCATTTCAAAACTTTTCCCCAATTCCTTCTTTATGGATGCAATGTAGCTTTCATTGTTCCCTGTCATCAAAAGATCATCTACATATACCACAAGATATACAATTTTTTTGCCAAATTTCTTGACAAATAAAGTTGCATCATCAAGATCATAATGTTTGAAATTGACTTTCAAAAGATGCTCAGTTAGTTTTTCATACTAGGCTCGCGGTGCTTGTTTGAGGCCATACAAGGATTTCACAAGTCTACATACTTTTTGTTCATGTCCTTTCACAGCAAATCCTTCAGGCTGGGACATAAAAACATTCTTTTTTAGATCTCCATTCAAGAAAGAAGTTTTTACATCCATTTGATGGACTTTCCAACCATTCTGAGCTGTTAGGGCAAAGAGTGTCCGAATGGTAGCCCATTTTGCTGTGGGGGCAAAAGTATCATCATAATCGACCCCTTCCTTATATGCAAAGCCTTTTGCCACAAGCCTAGCTTTGTGTTTTTCAAGTGAGCCATCAACTTTATACTTGTTCTTGTAGACCCACTTGCAGCCAATTGGTTTGGTTCTTAATGGAGGATCAACCAGCATCCAAGTGTCGTTTTTTATGAGGGCATCATACTCCTTTTGCATCACTTCTTTCCATTCATCATGAGAAGCATCTTTTTTGAAGGAAGTTGGTTCAAAATCTATAGACAAGTTCAATTCACAATCATAAGAAAAGTCCATATCATCAGGTGAATTAGAGTCATCTACATCACCTCCATTTTGCCAGTTTGAATTTCTAGTTCCTGTCTTTCCAACCTCATCAGGATGAACAATTTCAAGTGTCTTTGTCAGCCACTTTGGGGGACCTTTCGCAGATGGTCCAGGCTGCTCCATTGATTGAGTTGGGAATGAATCAAGATTGAGTCTCCCAATTCTATCAACACATCACTTAAAGCATCATCTGTTGTTGGAGTTTCATGCGAGGGAGAGAGTTATTCAGAAGAAGATTCCACATGTTGATCTAGTATAGGAATCCCCCCATCAAGATGTGGAATTTGATTATCAAATTCTTGAAATGATTTTGCATTTGCGAATCTATCCAAGCGATCAAATTGCCACTTAGCAACATTGTCAGTTTTGGATGATTCAAGAAAAATATATCTATAGATATAACAAACTTTTTATTGACTTCATCATAGAGACGATATGCTTTGGAGGTGTTGAATACCCTAGGAAGATACACTTACGACTTCTTGCACCAAGTTTGTTTCTATGTACCTTTGGTATCAAGGCATAACAGGTGGAACCAAAGACCCTGAGATGCTTTACCGAAGGAACATGCCCATACCACATTTCATATGGAATCTTGTTTCTAATAGCATTAGATGGACATCTATTCTTTATATATGTAGCACATAGAACAACATCAGCCCAAAACATTATCTTTACATTTTTGAAAAAGAGCATGGAGCATACCATATTTAAGATTGTCCTATTCATTCTTTCAGCTACACCATTCTGTTGGGGATTATAAGGTACAATTGTTTGATGTTTGATCCCATGTTGGCGAAGATAGTTTTCAAATTCATTTGATGTGTATTCTTTTCCATTATTAGTGTGAATAGATCCAATATGGGATTGTGCATCATTTTCAATCCATTTATGAAAGTTCTTGAATGTGTGAAAAGCATCAGATTTGTTCTTCAATAAATAAACCCAACACATTTTGGTGTAGTCATCAATAAATGCCATCATATATTCATTTCCATTTGCAGAAGGAACAAGCATTAGACCACATAAATCTGAATGAATGAGTTCAAGTTTTCTATGTGCTCTTGAATCTGAATCATGAAAAGATTGTTTGCTATGCTTTCCTAGAATGCAAGCATCACATTGCTTAAATTTCTTAGGTATTGTAGGAAAACTAGCAACACTATTTTTCTTCAACAAGCGGAGGCTGTCATAGTTCAAATTTCCAAATCTAGCATTACATAAGAAACTTGATGGAGGTGTACCTTCTTCATAATGAGAACTGTATGAGAAATGTTGTGCATGAGCAGAGGTACCTTGGAGCTTGAGAAGCCTTTCTTCTTCTATTCCCCTCATGACAAGTGAGTGGTTAGATACTTTTCTCACCTCAAGCTTGTCATTAAACATATGAATGGAGTGACCTTGATGGCAGATGTGAACCAAGGACAACAAGTTTTTCTTCAGCTGTGGGAGATAGAGAACATGATGTAGAAGAAAGTCTGGAAGACCAGGCAATTTAAGCCTGATTGTGCCAAGCTCTGATGGCTTGATTTTTGATTGGTATGTAAAGTATACTGCTCCACATACTTTGTCAGTAAATTCTTCAAAAAAATCTTTTCTATGAGTCATGTGGCAAGTTGCTCCTGAATCAAGCAACTAGTCATTTTTCCGAGAAGAAATTAAAGAATTAAATAAATCTTCATTTACTCCAATATTACATTGTGCCACAACATAGTGAGTAGATCCAGGTGCTTTACCTTTATCTGTGTCATTAGTTTTAGCTTTCTGTTGATTTCTTTGCTGCTCAATTTTGTCCCATGGTAACTTGCATGTAGAGGCGTCATGTGATCCATTTCTTTTGTAGCATATGTAGTACAGATCTGCCTTTTCTCCTTGAGAGTGTCTGCCCCCCGTCTCTGAAATATCTTCCTCTTCCTCTTCGACCACCTCTTCCTCTGGAAGAATCTTGAGCAAGATTCTTTCTTTATGAGCAAGGCACACAACCTCTTTAGAAGATTTAGGGGCTGTCTTCTTTCCAAAAGCTTTCTCTCTTTCAGTAAATTTTTTCACAAGAGAGTCAAAGGTAATATCTTTGAGATTTCCATTTTCTTGTAATGACTCAAGATAATTGGAGTAGTAGGATAATGCCTTGAGAAAAACGTGATAGAGGAATATCCAATTCAACCTTAGTGGATTTGATATCATGCATTATAGATTTTACTTCGGATGCAAGAGCAAGAGGATCATTATTTTGTAATTCAAGAGTGAATATGTTTAATCATGAGTTGAACAACTTTAAGTGCAGAATGTGAGTCATAGAGTTCTTTTAGCTTTTGTAAGGCTTCGAAAGAATTTGAAAATGGAAAAATATGGCGACTCACCTCTTCATTTACAGATGCTGCGATTAATGCATAAGCTTTGCTTTTCTTATTTTCCCAAATGGCTGGCTCTTTGTCTGAGTTAGGCTGTTCTGGCTCTTTGTCTCCATCTCCAATGCACACTCCTTTCCAATACTCATTGAAAATGAGGGTGTGTTTTATCATCTGTGACCACTTAGGATAGTTCTCCTTGCCAATGAGAACTATTCCCACAATGGATATGATTGAATGCATACTGTAACAAAAAACTTCTGCTACAATTTTTTTACTCCTAATGGGAAAAAATATAATTCTGATATGACGGGACAACAAATTCAGATGTCAATATACATTCAACTAGATAGTGTTAAAGTATAGAATATATATGGTGAGTGGCAACCTAAATATATTACGAAGTAGTTCCAACACACAAAAAAACTGTACACCGCATTCAACAGAGGTATCATATCAGAGGTATATATCATCTATATATATCAGCAACGTATGGATAGAGTATTCAATAGAGGTATATACCATATAGCGTGAGACCATAGCGTTCACAATGCTTCATGCCATAGTGCTTTGATACCAACACATATCATGGATTCGACCCACGACCTTGTTTTAAAATGACTCTATTCAGCACATGGCATTCAATGATTTTTATATGCCAAAAATACTTCAATGCATACACGATTCTTGGACTACTAGCTCAACACAAATGAACTACCGATTTAATGAATTATTTTTTTTTTTTTTTTGCATAGATTGACGATAAAAATAACTCAACGCAACATTTAATTAAACACAGTCATGCCCCTGTCACGTATACTTCACACACAAGCCAGTTTATAACCTAGGTTCAATGTACTTCATGCAGAAGCACGTATGGTGGCCCTTCACACAACAAAACCAGAGCTTCGCACTTCAATAAGACATGCAGCACAACACCTTCACCTTGTAAGCCGAGGGAAGATTGTCTGCTTTGCGACCATATTTGATACCCACAGTGCCACCCCCAATAGAGGCAACGACAGACAGAACCACCGCAATCGCGATCAGCACCGAACTCGTCTGGAAGCTCATGCTGAGCAAAGAAACTGTAACCAACCAAGCTTCTTTCTTTTTTCTTCAACTTCTTTTTGCATTGAACTTTTACTTGGAACTTCTTTTGCTTGGTGTGATTCTAATGTATGACCTCGTATACTAGGCTTGAGTGCTAACGCTCTGAGTCGTCACTTCTCACACACCAGCACCATTCACGGAGGTATGGTGTGTAGCACTCCCTCACACTTCAACAGCACACTGGTCGCATGGGTTGGCTCACTTGTTTCTCCTTCGGGTCAGGCCAATGAGAGGAGCAAGTAACGAGTAAAGAAAACGTTATGACAGAGGGCTATTACAACTGTATAGAAAAACGTGCCAACTATTAAGAGGGCGCAGATAAGGATTATGGCAGAGAGCCCAGAGAACACAGAAAGGACAATTATGCATAGCTCAAGGAGCACAAAGGGCACAGTCAAGAAGTTACAACTAATTTTAGGAACTTGGCTCTGATACCATGTCAAACCAAGTAGTAACTCCAAAAATTTAATTCATATTAGTCCTTTAGGTAGCTCTTTATTATATACATGAGGGAGACTGTTCACTTCATCTCCCGATGTTTGTTCATATTTCTTATTATTTATTTACATCAATTGTATTTATTCACCCAATCCTCATGATTAGGTGTCAACAAATAAAATCAAAATGGAAATAAACAAGGTGACTAATTATCCTGCATTTGATCCTTCATATTGCAAATATCCATCATGGGCTTCAGCTGTGTTGGTTGGCCGATTTCAGCTTTCAACTGTCTAGTGAATACGACATCGGTCAATGCTGGTGCCATTTTCTTGGTGGAAGTGGTTAGGCATCGCAGGGTCATCCATTGGCTATGAGGCTTGACCAAATGTTTCCAATATGCCTCCTAGTCTAACCTGGTCATTTACCTTATCACTTTTGCTTTTTCTTCCACTTCCTGTTTCCATTTTTGTTCGAGCTATTTTAGATCAAGAAGGAAACCTAGAATGGGATCTACCACAAGATTGACACTATGCAAATTTTCATTGATATTTTCTATGGTGCAGTTTGCTGCTACCTGCACGTCTATTGTTTCCTTTTCTGCTTCTTTAAGCCAAGAATCCCCTCTTGCAAATAAAATTTCTTTATGCGATTCCTCTAGCTTGGGTAGGTTGACTTTTCTCCCATCCTCTGTTTTTTTCCAATCAATGAAATCAAAAACATTTTTAAAGATCTCATCATATTCAAGTTTCATTTCTGCGAATTGACTTGTCAATTTACCGCTTGTTTTGCAATAGGATTTCCAATGTGAAATCTTCTGACACATCAATTCTTTCTGATGCATCAACTAGGAGTTGAGATCAAGTGCTTTGGTAACAAACTGATCAATTTATGGATCGTCTTTATGTAGATCATTTATTGCCTACACCTATGCTTCCTTCTCATCTAAGCTAGTTCGATGTTCTATTTGCATCTGTTCAAATCCCTATTGAAGCTTAGCCAACTGTATCTCTTCTTGCTGGTCGGATTTGAATTGCTGTAGTTGTTCTCAAGCCACGCTACTTTATTTTCTTTTTCTCTAAGAAACGTTTGTATTTATGTTGCTTTGTCTATGGTCATTGTAGCATAAGCACCTACAAACTGCGAGAGTCTAGTAAGTTTGGTGCATGGATCAACAAGTGAGTCCTTCCATAGAACATCCATTGGTTCATTTCCAGGGGTAGTAGCAGCTATAAAGTCCAATTTCCTTTTATTTCTTTGCCTTTTCACCATGGCCTTATGCTATGGGCTATAAAATACATACAGAGGGGGTATTTCTTCAATTCTCAAAATTATTTCAGAAGTAGGGGTAACAGGGATGTGCTTTACCTCTTGTGTATTTACAGTTTCTTCCACTGTAATTTCCAGGGTTGTTTTTTGTTGTGGAATTTACAACTCTGGCACCTATTCCTCTACATTGAGGCTTTTATTAAAATTGTCCCACTCTTCCTTTAAGTCAATTAGCATGGGCTTTATTGGCTGTGCAGAGGTAGTAGGGATTTCAGCCTGCTTTCTAGCTAAATCTTCTTCAGCTCTCTTCTATGTAGATTGGGTTGTATCCCTCACTGACTCAATGCTTCTTCTTTTCCCATTTTGTGATGACTGTTGCGATTCCCCGATAGATTTCTCTTGAGATTCTACTCTAGAATTGGACTTGGAATTTTCTTTGGAGTCACCTTCTATAGTCACACAGGGAGTAGGCTCCCTTATTGGTTAAATCAGTAACTGGTCCAATGGGATCGTTGCTAGCCTTCTTTCTCTGTAACTGTAAAAAATTTCCAGGTCTTCATGGTCAAAAATTAGTTGTTCCATATGCTTCACCTCTGTGAAGGTGTTCTTCTGCAAAAATATGTCATCAAAAACATCCTCCTCATTACTAAATACTTTTATTTTCACTAGAGTGGTGAAATCCTTGACAGTGTCGAACGAGTCATATTTTCATCCAGGGAATCTAGGTAATTGAAGAGATAGCATGTTTTATGCTTCTTTGAACATATACCCTAGGTCGTGTAATGCAAATTCTCCACATTGTATAGGGAATGTAGGCCAAATGACCTTTTTTTATTCTTTCAGTGTCTTGCTCATTCCTCCCTCACTAGCTATTTGACAGGCTATCTCTCTAGCCATTAATTTATCTGGAACATAGTATGGGAGGACATGGGGGGAGGTGACACTACCAAAAAATCTGATATATGTAAATATTTCCTCCCCGAACCATTTTGCCACTGGGAGGATGTCAACTTCATCTTCTTGGGAAAACCTTGGGGCATCTCAATTATAAAGCCGCTTGTGAATAGGAAGCATTACTCTGTAGAAATTTTGAATAATAAACACATATTCAATGGAGATTATCCTGATCATGTACTATTGCGGAATACATACACAATACATAAGCTCCTCTACATTGATCATCAATATATCAACATCAATAACAATAAAACATCAAGAGAATGCACACATTAACACAGTATGTAACCCATGGAAATCTTACAGCTGAAAACCCCACACTATCTGTATATTAATGATTGAGAACATGTAACATTACAATAGTCAATACTTCTCACAAGTATCTAGCACTATCTCTACCTGTTACGCACAATACAGCTCAGATCTGATCTCCAAATCTATTCCACTGCTTGCCCGCCTCCACTGCTCAATACCTGCTCAAGAATGGATGAGAATGGTTGAACCAAACTACTATTTACCTCTAAAGAATCACTAGGAATCACGTCAGAAAAGGCTATAATCACTTGGTATTGGCCAATTGTCATTGGCATAACTCAATCCCATTGATTCTGCAAATCCTCATGCACAACTATAGTCACAACTGATAGCAATCTGATCCTCTAACACCTGTCCCTACTGAACTGAACATGCACTGACATGCAACTGAGTTAACTGATGTATTCTTTAGCTGCATTATGTGTTAATAATTAGTTTAACAACTCATCATTAGTCTATTTGAAGTTAGACTAATTACAACTAGTTTAACCAAGTCAAACTGAACACAACTCCATCAACTCCACAATCAACTCCACCAAACTCAACTGATTGAGTTCTAACTGAAGTCATGCATGCAACAACTCAACTGACCCACAAAGAAAACGTATTTCCTTCTAATAGCTGCATGTGCCACATCTGTAGCTTAAACTAAAGTGCTCCAAGAGAATAAGATAAAGTTTATAGTCTAAATATTATTATAAGCTAATAATATTTGATTGCTCTATAATTAGACTTGACAGTGTCACCGTTGTTGTCTAAAAATAGAAGTCAATCTATTTTTGCCAACTTGACCAATCATCCATAAACAACATCCTGCAACTCATAGACATGATCCATATGTATAAAAATAGACATAGTCTAAAAATAGACTTTGCACCATAATTTTCCTGCGGGCCCACTTAGTGAAGGCGACTATTTTCACTAAGCTCCATGATCTTGTTGCAATCTCAACAAACTCTATGGAAAATATTGAAAAAATGTGGTTCAAAACTTGATTCCCACATGTACTTGTGGTATATGTGAATAACGAGTGGATTTCAGACAGTCCATTTCCACCCCATGATAGGGAATTTTTAACTAAAACAAATAACATCCATGACATAGGCTCTCATAAAAAATGGAGGGTAAACCCTTGACACAACACTTTTTTTCCTTCCATAATCGATAAATGTTTTTGCTAAATTGTCTAACAAAATGTGTGCCCAATTCATTATAGTTGCATTAATAGCTACATCTATTAACAACAACCACTCTGGGGAGAACTTAGTACTATCAGGTTTGCCAAATAGTCTACATAACATAGCCGCTACAAAACTATAAGGGGGACAAACAGACGAACTAGTGTACATACCATTTTTCTCTTTCTTGATTTTATCTTCATTATTTGACCAGGCATGGGTGTAGTTCATTGGGTCGTCGTTCACTTTAGCAAAAATCTCTACAAGTTGCCTATTGTAGATGACTTGGGGCTCTGGTAGGTGGTACATAAGTTGTAGGTTGTCTGGGGTAAAAGACCCCATAACCTCTTGGATTATTGTCTTGAATTCTCTGTCTAAGATGTCGGCTTCATTGATGACCCATTTTACCATGTCAGTATAAGGGATTATCTTCAGTCGAGCGGCTATGCGGTGCAAAAATGGGCATGCAATTTCCAACATTGAAGCATATGAGGAATCACGCCCGTCAACTGTAACTTTTGTTTCCATAATCCTCGGCTGTTCTTCCTCATAATCCTCAGCTGTTCTTCCTCCAGTACGTTATACATAGCCTCCCATGTAGAGGTTCCTCCCTCTCTGTTGCATATGGTATCCATGAACAGGGGAGTCATCTCTGTCTTCTCAGAGGCGAAAACCTTGCCTTTCTTCACCATTGTTCTCAACGCTTTTCTTTGCTAGTTTTTCCTGAAAATGGAGAACTACAACTATTAGATACACAAAGATGAATGTAAAAATGAAATAATGTAGATAGCTTGTAAAGGTGGTAAAAAGAGTTTTATTTGAACGTGTAGAAATTTTGCAAATTCTTTACAAATCTCACTCTTAGACCTATGTAGAAAATCTGACTATAGATTAACCTGATAATGCAATATAACCAAAGCAAAATACTATAACCTACTTCTACTATCAATTTCCGGAAGCTTAAAGATTGAGCAAGATCAAGCTGAGCACATATAAACAAAACAAGAAGAATCAATGCACAATACACATTAAAATACTTTGGGGAAAGCCTCAGCTAAAAACCCCACTATCTGTATTATCATACGAGGTGGAAATACATAGATATTATACAAAGCCTTAGCTCTCACAGCTAGCCAGGTCTCAATACAATCCTCACAAATGCTCACAAGCAATCCTAGCTTCTCACAAGCCTTCTCCTCTGCCCTCCAAGCTCCTATTTCCTTGTGCTATTCTTCTAGGATGATTCTCACCTCACCAAGAGGAATACTACTCTAACACATTGCCAGAACTGCGCAATCCTCAAAGGAACCTTTCCTTGAATGCATGCATGAGTTTCCTTTATAGGAAAACACATGCAATTGATAGTACACCATCCTTGACTTTAATCTCAATTGGGTCTTTCTCAGAATAGACATGGATGAGTTTCTAATGAGGGAATATTCAGTTAACTGGAGTACACTAGTTGAGTTCATGCATGCATCAACTAACTGTTAACTCTCTATTAGTTCCTCAAATAGATTGGAACTAATTTAACTGGACTTAACTCAGTAAACTAAATTAACTAATTTCAACTCAAATATAATTCAATCTTATCTCCTTAATTAAGAGATATTATCCTTAATCTAAGGGATAACTATTGCATGAATGTAGAAATACTTCTATCTTGAATTTCTCCAACTAATTAATCCATAGTGAATTAATTAATTATTTCCAAGCAGTTGGTGAGACTAAATTCGATTTTAATTCACAATTTTAATTCAAGGACAAATTAAAATTGTAATATCTAGATTCTATTTTTATCATTTCTTGTTTCTATTTTCAACAAAACGCACGTAAGAAGATATCATATCAAGCTAAATGGATTTTCACACATAAATGCAATTATTTCCCACTAAATTCCCACTAATGATTCGTTATCCCTTAGCTTTAATTCTCATAAATGTTTGTATCATAAAATGGAACGAAAGCTTCTAGGGTGGCGAGCCACTGTACTGCGATAATAGTGACTGTGCTATTTGTGAAGCAATATCGCAGATCACAATATCGCAATATGTCCCTATTACCTTTCTTATCTCCCGTTGTGTTCATGTGAGATGCGAGATGTGAGTTGTCCGTTAGTTATTTCAAAAGATAGATAATTGCTAGATTTATCCTATGTAAAAGACTTGATGGACTCAAAACACTTACTCATAATATTTTAAGGTGTGGGTGTGGGTGCTAATTGCATTTCGCAATATCGGCTAGTAGTAACTATAAAGGGTTTGTTTTAATGCCGAAAATGTGATGTGATAAAGGTCACAGTGCCATCGTAGTTTTTGCATCTCGCATTTTTCGCAAAATCATGTTAAAAGTGGGTCCTTTACAAGTGGTGATATGCGATGTGAGACTTAAGCCTGAAAAAGCCTAAGGACTTCTGTTTGTGTTGGATTTTATGCTAAATTCGACCATAGAGTCCTTTGGTGGGTTTTAGACATGCTATATATGAAAAGGTAAGTATTTATTAGTTCCCTAAAAAGGTTTTTGATTGTTATCTTTGCTTTATTCCAAAAAATAAAAGAAATGCCTAAATGCTAAGTTTTGTTTTTTGGATATATATATATATATATATAAGGGTCCCCATTTATGAACGTAATATTAACTACTATCATTAATAAATGGGGGTTTTTGAATACCACAACAATTGGCAATTCACTTGGAAGAATTAGTTATCTCTAAGAGTTTTTTGAAATTTCTAAAACTTCCAAAATAAATATAGTTTTGAAATAAAACAAATTACATGGAATATATAAGATAATTAATACTGCTCTTTTATAAAGAAAACCATCATCTACCTAACTATTGTTCTTTTGACTATTCTTTTCTTATAAAAGGTAACTTTGTCTACATTAGTCTTTACTTGTTTTTTAAAGATAAAAGCTATAAGTCTCTCCCCAGATCGATTTTTGGTTTACTCTATTGTCATAGGTAGAGCCTCTACTACCAGTAGGCATTCATAGCCTCGACAGGGTTACCTTTTAACCAACAATGATCAAGTATCCCAGTTAAATCAGAATGCTATTTTAAATATAAGCTCGTAAGTATACTTATTGGTTTCTTTATTTTCTGAAATAATTCGTTATTGCTTCAACCCTTCATCTTTTATTTCTTAAAGGATAAAGTCTTCATTTGGTTACCAACATCGACAATGCCATTCACTTGATTTGTAACTTAACTGAACAAGTTGGCTCAAGATGAGACCCCTTGTCTTTTGATCAATATAATCCTAAGCCATTACCCTGTTTTGATATGTAGTATTGGTAATGTCAGTTAGTTATAATATTATGATCATGGTAAGTTGACTCTTGATGAGACCTCTTATCCTTTAAGTTTTAAATATATTTTAGAATTACACTCTAAAAATGAAAACTGGTTAAGTGGAGAGGATCATCAGCTCCCTAAGAGCTTCTAGACGACAAATGTAGAGTTTTTTGAAGATCCCTTTCTGGAGAGGAACTTTGCTTTGTTATAGATACTTTTCTAGATTGATGTAAAGGAGAAATTTCTCTCTTAAAGCTAAGTTTCATAAAAAATCAGATAATTAAGGGGGAAGACAGGCAATTTAAGAGCAATCAAACTTAACTATACATTTCATATATGAAGATTACTTTCATAAAAATCTTTACTTATACAAGCAAAAAGTCAAAATAAAAAAGAGACTATCCTCTATAAAACCATAAGTAAATGCTTTTGAATTGGTATTATTATTTGTAAAGGAAACTTTTAACTAAAGGAAATAACATACAGTGAACAAAAGAGATCATCTTCTATGGAAAGTATTTCTTTAGAACCTGTCCATTAAAAGGTAGAGATTCTCTCTTACCTGATAAATCTTGTAGCAGAAAATTCGATGGGCCTAATTGTTCCACACTCTGAAATGGACTAAGCCACATTTGTTGGAACTTGGTATGCTTACCTTTCTCTTCATGGGCTTTATCCCATTTTAATACTAGCTCTCTGAGTTCAAAATATTTTTAAGCTACAAAATTTGAATCAAAGGAGGCTTTGACTAACTGCTGATGATGTGCATGCGTGGTCCTGGCTTTTTCCCTTTCCTATTAAAGCTTAAGAATTTTTAATTGTCTAACCTACATAGATGAAGAAGGAGTTTCTCCAATGAATTGAACTAAGGCTAAGGAGGGAATAACTACATTTGTTGATAAGACTGCTTCTTTCCCATAGACGAAATTAAAAGGAGAAGCCCCAATGGAGGCTTTCTGAGTTATTCGATCTGCCCATAGAGCAAATACTAAAGACTTATGCCAATTCTTTTGTCCTTGGTCAACGGTTCGTTTAATAATCCTGATGAGATTTTTGTTTGTGGATTTTGCTAATCCATTTCCTTGCAGATAGTAATTGGCCAAATACTTAAGTTTAAAACCTCTTTTAAGAGAAAATTCTGTCATAGCGTGGCCTGATTTTGCTTGTGGAGGCCTCAAAATGGGTAGCTTGTGCTCACGTGATTTTGCCAAGTAAATACAAGTTTTCTTGGGCCATTATCCTTCATTCTCATGTAGGTATTGTGCAGTGGAGGCAGGCAAGCAGCAGAGGAGATTTGGAGATCAGATCTGAGCTGTATTGTGTGTAACAGGTGGAGATAGTGCTGGATACTTGTGAAGAGTCTTGTACTATGTATTGTTACATGTTCTCAATCAATATAATATACAGATAGTTGGGGTTTTTAGCGAGATGTTTTCCCTGGGAAAATATTGTGTTGATATGTGTGATTGATGCTTCTATGTGTGCATGTTATTGTTTCTACTTCTGTAAATTGATGATCAACGTAGAGGAGGTTATGTATTATGCATGTATTCTGCAATAGTGTATAATCGAGATAATCTCTATGAATATGTGTCATATTATTCAAAATTTTTACATGGTATCAGAGCTGGTTGATTTGTAGAAAAAGTTCTACAGGATATCAAAGCGAGGGTTGATCATCGGATCTATTATTCAAAAAGTGTTTACATTTTATTTCTTCAGGCAGAGTCTGTAATCGGGCCAGGTAGCTTCTGGATTCATCCTTCTTTTGGAAGGTGAGATATCTAGTGAATTCCCATACAGTCGATCTTTGTACGAGAAATACTTTGTTCTCACGAATTTTAGATCTGAAGTGGTTGAGTTTTGAGCTGGTGGAATGGCGCTTAAGGATAAAACTCAGAAACATTAAGTGTGAGAATGGAGACAGTATGCCCGAGTATCTCACGAAGTTCACCCAATGCCGGGATGAGCTGGGAAGTGTGGGGGTGACTGTCGATGATGAGGATGGTGAGTCTAGCACTCCTTGACTTTCCTAAGAGTTGGCATAGCTACCAGGACTTAGTGAATAGAAGGGAGAAATTTCTAGGATGGGAGAGACTTTGGTCAGATCTTGTGCAAGAGGAGATTAGACGGTGCACCAGAGACAGTTCTTCATCTATGCATGATGAGGAGAACTGTGCCTTAGC
>APFE030882677.1:4472-87634 GCA_000404065.3 Pinus taeda
GTATGTTCAGAAGAATCATCCTGAATCTTAGATTTTGGGGCAGAAGGAAGCAGGTGTACAAACTAGAAGAACAATTGCATAAGCCTCAAGCTACTTGGCATTTCTCTCCTCCACTGAGCCACAAAATGTAAAAGAGGCATGCAAAGATGAATTTTGGGTCAAGGCAATGGATGAAGAACTTGAGCAGATTGAAAAGAACAACACTTGGGAGTTGGTTCCTAGACCAAAAGATAAGAATGTCATAGGGACAAAATGGATCTTCAAGAACAAATTGAATGAGAATGGGGAAGTCATTAGAAACAAAGCTAGACTTGTTTGTAAAGGATATACTCAACAAGAAGGGATATATTTTGAAGAAACTTTTGCTCCAGTTGCTAGACTTGAGGCCATCCAAATGTTCCTTGCTCTCTCAAGCTTTCAAAATTTCAAAGTCTTTCAAATGGACGTGAAATCTGCCTTTCTGAATGGGGACTTAGAAGAAGAAGTGTACATTGAGCAACCAGATGGTTTCATCCTTGGAAATGATCCAAATCTTGTATGCGGACTGAAAAAGGCTCTCTATGGTCTTAAACAAGCTCCAAGGGCTTGGTACTACCGATTAGACAAATATCTTCATCAACAAGGTTTTTCAAAAGGATCAACAGATAGCAATCTTTATTTAAAAATTGAAAATGACAAATTGCTAATACTTGTTGTGTATGTAGATGACATTATCTTTGGCAGCAATGAAGAAGCTATGAGTCAAAGTTTTGCCTTGGTGATGCAAAAAGAATTTGAAATGTCTATGCTTGGAGAACTGACAGACTTTCTTGGATTGCAAATCCAACAAAATGATGGCGGGATCTTCTTGTCTCAAACCAAGTATCTCAAGAATATTTTGAAGAAATATGGCATGGAAGATGCAAAACCAGTATGTACCCCCATGGTCACAGGATGCAGCCTCAGTGCAAATGATGAATCAGCAGTTGTGCATCAACCAACCTACATGTCTATGATTGGAAGTCTACTTTATTTGACAGGTACTAGACCAGACATCATGCATGCAGTGGGAATAGTTGGGAGATTTTAGGCAAATCCAAAGGAAACTCATCTTCAAGCAATGAAGAGAATTTTCAAGTACCTTCAAGGGACTCAAAACTATGGCTTATGGTATTCTAGAGATATTGATCTCACACTTCATGCTTATACAGATGCAGATTGGGCCGGAAGCGTGGATGACAGGAAGAGCACAAGTGGTGGAGCATTTTTTATGGGTTCCAGATTAGTATCCTGGTTCAGCAAGAAACAGAGTTCAATTGCCTTATCTACAACTGAAGCAGAATATGTAGCAGCCGCATCTTGCTGCACTCAACTCCTTTGGATGATGCAGACCTTGCAAGATTTTCAAATCACTTGTACACCACCTATCCCCATCTTATGTGATAATACAAGTGCAATCAGCATTTCAAAAAATCATGTCATGCATTCAAAGACCAAGCACATACCAATCAAGTATCACTTTCTTCAAGAACAAGTGTTGGAACAAAAGGTCAAATTGGAGTATGTTCCTTCTAAGGAACAAGTTGCTGACATTTTCACCAAACCACTGCCCAGAGAAACTTTTGAATATCTCAGACAGAAGCTGGGAGTTGTTGATGTATCATCTTGCTGTTAAATCTTGTCAGTTTCAGAGAAAAATGGGTGTACGCGTGTTGGATAAGGAGTATCCGCGTACATATGCTGTTTTGTGCAAAGAAAGTCGCGTATATGGAGGCTTAATGGATATCAGAAGGAGCAGGCTCTGGTTGAAGATATTCTGATGTGGGTCTGACAGAGACCGTTCGGCATAGGTTCAGGGGGAGCAGATAATCTTCTAATAATGCATTGTTGGCATTATCTTAGAAGCTTTAGGTTCTAGTTCATAGCTGTTGTCGATTTCAGGTGGAACAAAGACAGAGGGAGAATAGAAGGAAATCTTGGTTACTGATATGAATGAAGATTGACAGTTGCTACTGCTATCAGTTGTTGATGACTTTCATAAGTCATGTTTTAAATATTCGTCTCTATGTCATGTATTTCTTTCTTATATGGTGTCAAGGTCATGTAACAGCCTATATTGGTTCCCCACTATGCCTGGGATGAAGATGCAATGTATTTGGTCATCATATGTAAATTTCTGATGTAATCCACCTGGTTGGATGGAAGATCCCCACTTGGTCGGGTGATGGATGTATGTATTAAGTCTTTTGGTGATAGGAAGGTCTTGTTGCATAAGTCTTGGTTCTTCTTAAAGAACATCCTTTTGCAGATCCTGCCTACAGTAAGGGGAGCATGGTCAGCACAGCAGGACAGATGTATTCAGGGGAGCACCACCCTTTGCCCTTGATGACAAAGGGGGAGAATGATCTTGGTGTTGCCATCAAGTCCAAAGGGGGAGATTGTTGGAATTATGGCACAAGTTTGGAGCTATGGCACAGGTGTTGTCCTTGATGGAAACCTTCTTTGGTATCAAATCTCTATTCAGGCACTCAGAAAGTAGAAATAGACATATACGTTGTTTCATCTAGACGAAGGCACGTATACACGTGGGTTATACATTACAAAAGCATGTATATGTTGAGGATTATTCTTTTGGTCCATGGTAGTTAGATCTTGGAACTTGATCATATGTTTTGGACCATGGCGTCTCGTCAGATGTGTTGATCCCTAGTTTTGGGTTCATGGTATTGGAATGTTATGGTTTTGGACCATGGTACTGGGGAAGGCCTAAGGCTATAAAACAGGAAGGAGATATTGTAACAAATTACCATCTAAATCATAATTGAAGATCTAAAAAGTGCTAGAGCTGGTATATTGGGTGGTGATGCAGATCTGGATCTGAAGGAAGGAGGAACTTTAGCGCAAAAGGAAGGATAAGTTCTATACATGGGTCATAATCTTTAAGCTTGAATGATAGTATCTTTGTATGATTTTGATCTGCTAGATGTGACGCTTGCTTGATCTATCTGGAAATCTGGGTTAATTAATCATTGAATAGTTGAAAGAGTGAATTATCCTTCGTGAGATCTGTACGCAGGTTCAGTAAGGCGAAGACGCATATACACACAGGTTCAGTGAAGTAAAGGGGCGTATACGCAGGTTGTTTCATACGCAGAAGCGTATGCACGCTAGTTTCAAGCTGTTGAAATAGCGTATATAATCTAAGTTGTGATCTAGCTGCTTCTGACTATTGCTACTGTGTTCTGGGTTCTGCTTTCTGGTGTATGGTTTTTGGTACTGTGTTTTGGGTACAGCTGTAAGGAGAATATCTACTTGATTCAAGATCTAATTTGTGAAAAGTAGATTGATTGATTCTTGATGATTGTTTGATGTTCATGGATCGAGTTTGAAAATTGATGAAACGTGGTCCCTGGAAGAAAGAGAAGGTTGTAGTCTTCTGTAGGTCAGCACCTACGTACTAGTATCTTAGCTAGTGAAAGAGCTAAGGGGGTTGTAGCTCCCTTCTAGGAGTAGCTGGAAAACGAGAGAGAGTTGTAGCTCTCTGCAGGTTGCAGCCTGCGTACTGGTAAAGGATTGCACCAGTACATTGTAAACTGAAGTTTCTAATTAAAGAAAGATAGAGACGAATTGCAACAGGTGGTTTTCACCCACATTGGGTTTCCACCTTATATCTGGTGTTCTTGTGTTTGATTGTCTTTCTGCTCTGTTTTACTATCTTTGGTTACTGGAATTTGATGTTGCATCTCAGATTAACAAACATCATCTGAAAGTTTAAGTAAATTAAAGGTTTGCTCTGTATACGCGGTTTTTCTTCTGAACAGTTGCGTATATACGTGGCTTGAATTGACTGAAGTAGTGTATACAATTTGGTTTTTGAAAAGGATTATTTGACTTGATAATACTGATTCACCCCCCCCCCCCTCTCAGTATTATTTCCAACATGTTATCCAAGGATTCTTCATTGCCCCTAGATAGATATCATCTTTCCCTCTGTTAAGCTGAGTGAGAGATTCTTAAGTGCCTCTCATTCCTTACATATCATTCATCCTTTAGTCTGAAGATTGTGTTATGAGAAGTTATCTTGCTTCATATTTCTCTTATGACCAGGAAACGCACTGATAATCCTAACCCATGACTCCATGCCCAATGGTTTGAAACTCATCACTTCATGAATTGCCTCTCTGCCTGAAAGAATTTTCCTTCCACCCAATCACAAACAAAAAACCCACTGAACCAGAAAGCTAGCCTAAAATCATTAACAAAGTTAAATCATTCAGAGAGAGCCCTCTCTAATTGCAGGTGGGCTAGAACCTACAGCCCAAAGATTGGTTTGTGGTTACCTCGGTTGTATCCCTACAGGAGCCTAGGGACAACCTGAGTGATAACAAGAGTATCTTGTTAAGGGTATATTAGTCGTCTGTGTGCTGACACAAAGCCCCGATTTGTACCTTGTATCAGTGGATGTATGAGGGCCATTATCCCTGGTACAGGAGCCCTAGACTATTTTCTTATATGTTGTTTAATTTAATGAAGTTAGATTAAAACTTATAAAAAGTTGTCTATATTATGTGCATGTCTGATTTATTGTTGTTTATATTCCATTGTGAAAAGTTGTATAGTTGAGATTATTTGTTTGGTAGCATCATAGATTTTAAGATTCTAACCTAGACCCAAGATCATGGAAATTCAACATGGTAGCAGAGCATGTTTGAGCTAATTTGAGGGACAATGAATCAGACTGTGCACAACGAAGAAACTCAAAGGGAGTTGTGGGTGTCTAGATCATGGAGTAGAGCATTCAATTGAAGACATGGAGATGTGGTATTGACTGGATTGATTGCAAGATTGGCTGGGAGTTTTGGTGGATTGGTGGTGAGCCTAGTGAATAATAGTTTATTATATAGATAATTGTTGATCATGGAATTCCGTTGATTTTTCATGGATGGTTGGGATAGATCGAGGGTTTATTTGGATTAGACAAGATCAAGTTGATTGAAATGGCTTCATGTGATGGACTACAAATTGGCAAGATAGAGTCTTCATCGGATCATGATGTTGCATATGCAACAGCAAGAAGAGGACAGAAAGTGAGGGTACAAAGTTGTTTCAGGGCTTCTGGAGGGTGACCAAGCTCATTAAAAGAGGGTTGAGTTGTTGTTCTTGAAGGTTGATGTCATTGGAGACTCTTTTGTCGTGAAAGGAGGGTGGTTTGACCCTTTTGGAGCATGTTGCGAGCTTGGAGGAGCCTGTTGTAGGTAGTCGTAGTCAATTGAAGGAAGGTCGAAGGGTTGGTGAGGGTTGGAACAATACAAAATCACTACCAAAGGTCATATCCCCTCATGGAAGGGCAGTCACACTTCTTTAGTGCAATTCTGGGTAGAATTTGAAGGTTGGTAGGGGTTGAGTTTTGTGCCCTAGTGAGGCCTATGTTAAAGAAGTGGAGCTATAGAAAAATAGTCAGTAAGGTATGTGTTTTGGTTAATGTTTTTAGATTTTGGATCCTAGTTTTCACTCATATTTGGATCAGTCTACATTGCAGGTTGTTGGGAGCAATTTGTTGGAGCCACCTTTGGCATGAAGGAACTCCAACTAGGAGCAGGTCCCACTATGGAGTGATGTAGGTTTCCTAGTGTGGATAGAGTTGTTGCAGCCTATGCAAACCAAGGAGGTAGGGATGATGTGGCATGTTGGACGCCCTAACCAATGGGAAGTTTCACAATGAATTTTATATCCTAGATTTGTGCAATAGCTCCTATATTGCAGAGCAGAGGGAAAATTTGGAGAAGTTTGTGGGTAGTCGTGTGTAAGGGTCTCCTAGGTCTGAGGATGCCCTAACTAGGTGTTGATGTTACAACATGGACCTGGTCACTCGTGAATTATTGGAGGGCAGCATGAGAGTGGATCAAGTGTGGAAGAGATTGGGAACTTATGGTGGAGTGAAACGTGATAGTGTCCAAGTTGGAGCCCGGTGTGCAACACCTTGATGGGAAAAAGTAGTTGCAAGAGAGGCAGTTGTTGAGATTGAGAGTCTGATCAACCAAGAGAAATTTGTGGATCCTGAGACTTGTGGGTGGAGACAGACTTCTACAGCAGATGAAGGGTAGTCTTCCTAGTTTATGTTCATTGTGAGAGATGGACATCTTGTTGTGATAGGTGGCAGACCTCTATGCCCTATGTTGATCTACATCAATGCAGCTCAGGAAGACCATAGTGGGTTGAAGTCCCTCAGTAGCTGAGGAGAATCATTAGCCATATCAAGAGTTGTTCACAAGTGGAGTTATGAAAAAATCAACAAGAGTCTCAATACATTGATGTGTTTATGGATGAACAATCAACTAGTGAACAGATTGGATAGCCGAGATTCAGTGGCCAGATGGACTTGAAGCATTGATAGAGGTAGGAGTTGCATATTCGAAGCCAAAGGACCAGGCAAGTACAGGGGATAACCGAGGGGAGTTGAGAGAGTCGACTCCATCATCCAAATGGTCTGAATATCTTGTTGAGGGAAGATTGGTCACTAATGTACTGACACCAAGCCCCAGTTTGTATCTTGTATCAGTGGATGTATGAGAGCCATTATCATTCCTATGGGATCCCTAGACTGTTGTATTATATATTATTCAATATAATGAATTTGAGTTAAAACTTTTAAAAAGTTGTATATATTATGTGCATGTGTGATTTACTGTTGTTTATATTCTGCTATGCAAAGTAGTATCATTGATATTCTTGGTTTGGTAGCGTCATATATTTTAAGATTCTAACCTAGACCCAAGATCGTGGAAATTCAACATAGTCACACTAATCTGCTACCTACTCTAATCCGATAAAATGAATGCCATATCAAGTGATGAAAAACATCCAATGCAACCATTAAAGCAAATGGATACTTAACTGAATTTTGCATTCTACTTCTTTAGGTGGAAAAATAAATTCAGAAAATGGAAACTCAACTTTTCCACAGGATCTAATAGCTACATTGATGAACCTGGAAAATTATCCTTTCACTAATGACTGCAATAAAATGACCAAAGGATCATGGAAACAATGCAACATAATATCTTCAAGATGATTTAAAACAGGAAAACAAACCTCATTCCAAAATGTTTTTTTTCTTGTGTGTTGAAACTGGTTCTCTTCAAATAGAATGGGAGAAAAATGTTTTTCCTTGTTATTATCCATTGTAGTCAAGTGTTCAAAATGCTCTTGAATCCTCAAATATGATAGCAATATCATATGCAACAAGAAAATCCTTATCATTCGCTTGGTCACATAAAATCTTACAAGGTAGTTGCAAACACTCATTAATTTCAAGTGAAGGAATATGACTTGCTTCAATATTTTGCCTTTCTTCATTAACATACAAGGAAGAAACTAATGATTGAGAACTTTTATTATCTTCTTCAAGTGTTGTAACTTGAGAGAAGATATAACATGAAAGAGAATTGGAGACAAGATTTGCATCATGCAAATTTGAAAGGTCTTTAATCACTAAAGAAAACACTACTTATTGAAATTGTTCTTGTGGATCAAGAGAATTAAGCTTTGTTGGTTCTTCTTTCAGATCAAAAGACTATTGTAAATCAACAAATGGATGTTCAACAATATGCACAATTACCTTTACTTGATTATTAGTACAAGGAATTTGTTCTTTAATTTGATCTTTTGCAATTGAGACAACCATAGTGTTAATGTGTTCATCCATGATATCTGAAATATACGATTGATTTTCATTACTATCCTCTTCTTGATCAGGTTCAAGATGCTAAATTTCTTCCTTTACCTTTGGTTGATCAGTTTGTTGTGGTGCTACAAGAATTATTTCCTTTGGGGAATCTTCATGAACATATAAACAACATGCATCCTTTGTTTCTTCCTAAGGAGAAGACAATTCAAGAAAGACTTCTATTTTTTTCATAATGTTGAAAAGGATTTCCATCTAAAGCCTCTAATATTTCATCATTTTTGAACTTATCATCATCATCGTAATCTTCCAGATATTGAATAAAACTTTCTAAATGATCACAGTAGTCTTGAATCAGCAACAAATATGGATAATCCTCTCTGTATTTCTCACAAAAAATAGTATGAAAAATCTTTAATGAACATATACTAGTAGCAGACATATTTTCATACCAAAATTGTTAGGATATTCCGACACATAGGAAATAGTTAAGTATAACTTGGTCTAGTGTAGAGCTAGGTAAAGTATGTTTCTTTACTATGTACTTTTGTAACTTACAATCTGATGGTCATGATATGTTCTAGACATGAAGTGATCCGACGGTTCATTCTCTCCTTGGTATTACCGAAACTTGATCCATGGCTTAACACTCGATTGGTCCATCATCTCTATTTAAAGAGCATGGAGGGCCATTTGTAGGGTAACCATTCATGAGAGAAGCTTCTGTAAATTTTCATTCTTTTATTAATAAATTGCATGAAGTGGCCACGTTGGCTCAAGATGTGGATTGTTTCCCTCTTAGAGGGTTTTAACCACATCAAGAATATTGGTGTATTGATCTATGATCTGTTTGTGAGTGGTGTCTTGTGCTGTTCTTTTTGAGGAACTTACCCTGTAAATTCCTACATGGTATCAGAGCTATTTGAGGGTTGCATCCATTGGTGATCCAAATCTGAAGATGGTACAACTGCATCCAATTGTCGTTTCCTAGATCTACTATTTCTGACTTCTTTCAGGCTGAGAGGGCTGCTCTATTGTGTTAGGATCAGCTATTCTAGTGAGGAACCCCTTTCGTTTCATGCGAAAAGGTTTCTGGTAGCCCTAGCTACGTCATTTTTAAGATCTGGAGGCAAAAAAAGCGCTTTTTCAAGTAAGCATGCACCCCAAAGCTTCAGTGACTAAAAAAAACCCCTCCCTCTTTTCCAAATATTACTAACCTTTTAAACTAGCTCACTTGGTCCATAGTTTCTTTTATGATAATAGAGGCCTTGAGTTCAAGTCTTCCTTTTTGTTGAGTTACTTTTTCAAAAAACACATGCAACTTATGTTTTAAAGTTACTTGATGTAAAAGTGTTCTCACCCATTATAAAAAAGTGAAAGTCACTTTTACAATGGTATTTTATGATCTACCCACTAAATTGTAACTTAAATAAAAGATAAAGAGACTTTAGAATTATAAGTGACTCACTTATTTATGAAAGTGAGTCACATAAAATATTTTTTTTTTAAGTGAGTTAATTAGATTAAGTTTAGAAAGGGAGGGAATTTTTTAAATATAACATTATCATTCATTTCCACACATTCACGCACTTCGTCGGCTTCTTCAACAACTTTTCTTCAAAAAGCCATAACTTCTTCATCCGGAAGTTGTTTAGAGCCGTTTTTTTTAATTAGCCTAATTTTTAGAGATATTTCCATTGGAACACTTAGTTACAGTATCTACAGCTTCAGTTTTTGTTAAAATGGAAAGTCCATGCCAAGTTATTCTTGATAGCACCAACTACTTTCAATGGTGGTCCTACTTTGTGGATTCACTTAGAAGTAAAGGTCTTTACAGAATAGTCTCAGGCCAAGAAACCAAACCTCAAGATGAAGATAAGGCAGCCAAATGGGAAAATAGGCAAGATCAAGCACGTGGGTTGATAGGGATGTCTATTTCTCCAAACCTTAGATTCCATATCGTAGAACTTGATACTCCTAATGAAGCAACGAAATAGCTCACTAAAATTTTTGGAATTAAAAATGAAATTAGAGCCCATCAACTTGAAAATGAGTTGCTTACATTGGACCCCAATAATTTTTCTTCCATTGAAATTTTTTTGTCCAAGTTCAAGACCCTTAGACTTCTCTTGGAAGGTGTTAAGGTTAAGAAAGAAGATGGTAGCCTTATCTATTCCATTATTAAGTTGGGACCAAACTACTCTGTGTTTGTTTCCACCTTCCATTCTACTAGAGAAGCATTTGTTTCTCAAGGAAAAGACTACAAGTCCCCCTCTTTTGATTCCTTTTGTGATTCTTTAATAAGAGAACAAGAAAATCTCTTATATCTTGGTCTTCTTAATCTTGGAAATTCTTCTAAGAAAGCCTTAGCCACCCAGCAGCAACCAAATTCAAATAATCATAAGAAGCAGTATCCTAAAAAGAATGGTCCTAAACCAAATAAGGGCCCTAAGCAATTTCAGTCTCAAAATGAAAAATCATTTCAACAAAATGATAAGGCAAATAAAAACAAAGGGAAGAATACTGATAGACATTTCCACTTTTGTAATCAAGATGGCCACTTAGAATCCAAATGCTTTAAGAAGATGGAAGCCTTGAAAGCAGCAATGAAGAAGCATAAAATCCATTTGGAGCACTCTTCAACTTCAACTTCATCTTCAAGAATAGCACTTTCTGCATGTGGTTGTCAAGCATCTCAGTGTAGTTATGCACTAAATGTATCTTCTTCTCCTCATTCTCATGAGTGACTCATTGATTCTAAAGCTTCTTATCACATGGCCAAAAAAAAGTCATGTTTTCTTCTTTAAATGATTATAATACCAAAAATATATATGTTGGTGATGATAGATATCTTAGTGTTGTATGGACTAGAATTGTTCATCTAGACAATGTTCAATTTAATGATGTATTATGTGTTCCAACCTTATCCTGCAACCTTCTATCTCTATATCAGATAACTCATTCAGGTGAAGGTAAAATTGTTGAATTTTTACCTCACGATGTTTTAATTAAGGACCTAAGAGATCCTAGATAGATTTTAGCTACTGGCATTGCTGATGATTCTACAAGGTTGTATAAGTTTAACAACTTTGGGTCATCAAAACTTCCATCGGTATTTGTTGCTCATAATGATGAAGTGAGAAAACTTTGGCATGAGCGATTTGGTCACTTAAACTAACGCTTCATTTATAATCTATGTAAAGAAAATATGGTGATAGGTCTTCCAATGGTATCTTGCAGAGATGGCGTTTGTTACGGATGTGTACTCGGAAAACATTGTCGAGATAGTTTTGAAAAACATGCCTCTTGGCACACCTCAGCCCCTTTATAGCTTATGCATAGTGATTTATGTGGTCCACTTCTAGTTGTTTCATTCTCTAGCTACAAGTATTTCTTAACTTTCATTGATGATTTCTCCAGACACACTTGAGTATACTTCTTAAAACTCAAGAGTGAAGTATTTAATATGTTCTTGGCCTTTAAGGCCTTTGTTCAAAAAAAATCTGGACATCAAATTATTAAGCTAATATCTGATGATGGTGGAGAATATGTTAACAAAAAATTCATAAAATTTTTCACTAAGAAAGGAATTCAAATGCAATATATTGTTCCATATACTCCACAACAAAATGGTGTAGCTGAAAGGAAGAATCATGCCTTAAAGGAAATGGTTAATTGTATGGTTCAATCTAAAGGACTTAGTCTTAATTTTTGGGCAGAAGCAATTAATTGTGCAAATTACATAGTAAATAACACTCCTACTAAGGTTTTCAAGAATATCATTCCAAAAGAAGCATGGAGCTCAATTAAACCATATGTAAGTCACTTTCGTGTTTTTGGAAGTGAAGCATGGGCCCATATTCCATAAGAGAAACATAAAGCTCTAGAAACTAAGAGTGAAAAATTTATTTTTGTTGGATATTCTGAAGATGTCAAAGGATATAGACTTATTCCACTTAAGTCCAAAAATGTTATCATTAGAAGAGATGTAAAGTTTGCTGAAAATATATCAGCCTACGAGCCTAGTTCGGTGGATGTGCCACCTCTCTCTATCGCTTCTACTTCTAAAAATATTTCTTCTTCAGATGATGATAGTGAGGATGACAATCCTCCCCCACCTTCTCAAGATATTCCTTCAACTCCTTAGCTTCCAAAACAGGTTTGTGCTACTCAGGATGCAGCAGATGCTCTTGCTAGTGATCCTATAGATCAGCGACCTACACACTCTCTGTTTGATAGAGCCTTTTCTTTACTGGCTCAAGCTTTAGCGAATTATGATCCTGACAGCTTTGCAGAAGCTTCATGCCATCCAGATTGGGATGCAGCTATGAATGAAGAATATCGTTCATTATTGGCAATTGATACATGGGATCTTGTTCCTCTTCCAAAGGGACGAAAACTTGTTAGATGCAAATGGGTTTACAAAACCAAGTATGGACCAGATGGAAAAGTTGATAAACATAAAGCTCGTCTTGTTGCTAAGTGTTTTTCACAAGTTGAAGGCATTGACTATACTAAAACCTTCTCCCCTATTGCCAAAATGAACTCTATTTGCCTTGTTCTTTCCCTTGCTACCTCTTTCAAATGGGAAGTCCATGAGATGGATGTTAAATCTACCTTCTTGCATGGGGACTTTCATGAAGAAATCTATATGGAACAACCTACTGGCTTTATAAAAACATACTCCAACCTTGTATGTCGGCTTAATAAATCCCTTTATGGTCTCAAGCAAGCCCCTCGGGCTTGGTATGCCTAAATAGATAGCTTTCTTTTAGAAACTAGCTTTTTTAGGTGTCATTCTGATAATACTGTCTACACCAAGAAAGTGGGAAAGTCTCTTATCATTCTTGTTCTTTATGTTGGTGATCGTATCCTTACTGGTAGTGATCCCAACCTTATAAACCATGTGAAGTCTAACCTTAAAAAGAAGTTTGAAATGACAGACTTAGGACACTTGCATTATTTTCTTGGTCTTCAAGTCTTGCAATCCAAGGAAGGCATTTCCCTTTCCCAGTTCAGGTACGCAAGTGATCTTCGATGCTATTTTCACATGGAAAACTGTAAGTTAGCCCCTTCTCCCTTTAAATCTGGAGCCAAAATTTTAGTCACTTGTACTTCCCCTAAAGTTTATGCTACCTCATACCGTCAACTTGTAGGAAAACTTTTGTATCTAACCCATACTCGTCCTGACATTTCCTTTGTTGTTGGCCTTATTGCTCGGTTTATGCAAAACCCACATGAAATTCATTGGAAAGCAACTAAAAGAATACTTCCTTATTTTCGAGGTATAGTTCATTTTAGGATTCATTACAATGCAAAAGCATCTCCTCTATTGGTCGGTTTCATTGATTCTGATTGGGCTGGTGACCCTGATGATCAGAAGTCTACTGCAGGTTATGTGTTCACTCTTAGTTTAGAACCTATTACATGGGCTTGCAAGAAATAAAGTGCCATTTCTCTTTATTCACCAGAAGCATAGTATTGTGGTGTCATAGAAGCTAGTAAGGAAGCCCTGTGGCTTCTTCAGATCCTTGCAAATTTTGGCTTTCAGCAGTAGCATTCGACTACACTTTGTTGTGATAATCAAAGTTCCATTCAACTATGCAAAGATTGAGTCCAACATCAACATAGCAAACACATTGAACTGCACATGCACTTCATCAAAAATCTTATTCATGACCATGTTCTTGAAGTGCAATATTTCTCAACAAATGATCAAGTTACAGACATCTTTACAAAGGCTCTCACAGAGGCAAAGTTTACTAAACTTCGATTTATGGTTGGAGTTCAGGAAGTTGTCACTAAGGGGGGATAGGCTCTAATGCCTCCTTCCTTCTCCTATTGTGTCATATGTGTACATCCTTCAATCCTATCCCAAGTTGTTCTTAAGGGGGGATGTTAGGATATTCCGACACATAGGAAATAGTTAAGTATAACTTGGTCTAGCGTAGAGTTAGGTAAAGTGTGTTTCTTTAATATGTACTTTTGTAACTTACAATCTGACGGTCACAATATGTTCTAGACATGAAGTGATCTTACGGTTCATTCTCTCCTCGGTATTACCGACACTTGATCCATGGCTTAATACTCAATTTTTCCATGATCTCTACTTAAAGAGCATAGAGGGTCATTTTTAGGGTAACTGTTCATGAGAGAAGCTTATGTAAATTTTCATTCTTTTATCAATAAATTGCTTGAAGTGGTCGCATTGGCTCAGGTCGTGGACTGTTTCCCTCTTTGAGGGTTTTAACCACGTCAAGAATACTGGTGTATTGATCTGTGATCTATTTGTGAGCGGTATCCTTTGGTGTTCTATCTAAGGAACTTACCCTGTAAATTCCTACAAAGATCTAGCTTTTTCCTCCAAAGTTGCCATAAAAAATTTCATAAGGAAATCTTCATGAAATTTGATTTTAAGCTTACGGATGTGCATATGCAACCTCAATAAATGTACAACAGCATCATCTCCTTTTTTATATTTAAACAATGGAAGATAAATTTACCAATCATTGTTGGGCATGGGATTTGGAAAACCAGGAATTCTTAATCTATCCATAGGAGCATACCTGCGTTGTATTCTTGAACTCATTTTGAAAACAATCCATAATGGAATGGAGTCACCATAAGTGCTTTACAATTCTAGATTCTTTGATAAGGGAGTCTCCATGCAAAATTTTAGCTCCAGATTCTTGAAACATGGAGTCTCCAGGTTAATGATACAACCTTCTTGTGTCTGATCAATGTCCACCATCAATAATCAGATCTGGAACTTGATATGCTTTTCTTAGGAACCTGAAAAGTTATGAATCCCCAGTATGGTCACCATGATGTTGTCGTTCTATATTTTTTAGGTTGAGGGAGTAAACACATAGGACGGGATCAAAACCACTTTGGAAGAAAGCATCTAGCCCTTGCAGCTTCAGAGAGGGATCTCTCTATAAAAGTTAGCTATGTTTTATGTGAATTTTAGGATAGTTATGATTGTAATGATTTTTTTATTGGATTGTTTGGTTGATTAAATTGTTATAATTCCAGTGGGCTATGGAGTCTAAAGATTAACTGGAGCTGCATCAAATTTTGAAGGAGTTTCACAGGGCAAGATCTTTCATCATTTAAATGGATTATGAAATAGAAGAAATGTAAGATTCGGTAGAAACTAGGGAGAAATGAAGGATTTCTTAATTTGACTTTAGCAGAAAACATATAAATTACTAACAGCCAAAATAGGGTGCTCTGAATAACATATCCTATTCATCACAGTTTTTGTTATGAAATTAAGATTTCCATAAATAACAGAGAAAAGAGACAATGATTAAATGCATAAACGAAAGAAAAACATCACCATTTTGTACATCACATGAATCCTGTGAAAATGTCTCTGTATTATTGATGCTTCCAGCAACTGGAAAAAGTTACAACTTGTAGAGGAAATTATATTCAACAATCAACATGTAATACTTTTGAAGATGAAGTATTTATAAAATAATTTACAAAATATCCTGAGATATTCTCCTAAACTAGTATCAAATCACAAAAAGGGAATTGATTTACAAAATATTCTCTAATAATTAGGAAAAATCTGAATAAAAATTATTACAAACAATATCTACCAAAAACATGTAGATATTTCCCGAAATACAACTAAGTAATAGGAATTCTATACTATTTTTGATCTTATGTTCAACCTTTAAAGTGAAATTTTGTTGACTGTGGCTATTCTAGATAAATCCTGCATAATAAAATAAATATAAGATAATATCTCTAATTTTCTCGATAAATCATGCATAATAAAATAAAGATAAGATAATATCTCTAATTTCCCTGCTAGAGACTGAAATACAACTAAGTAATAGGAAGTCTATACTATTTTTGATCTTATGTTCAACCTTTAAAGTGAAATTTTGATAAATCATGCATAATAAAATAAAGATAAGATAATATCTCTAATTTCCCTGCTAGAGACTGAAATACAACTAAGTAATAGGAAGTCTATACTATTTTTGATCTTATGTTCAACCTTTAAAGTGAAATTGTGCTGACTGTGGTTATTCTAGATAAATCCTGCATAATAAAATAAATATAAGATAATATCTCTAATTTTCTGGATAAATCATGCATAGTAAAATAAAGATAAGATAGAACTCCCTGCAAGTATTGTGCATTCAAATCTGGGATTAGTTTACGTTGTTGGAAATTTGTTGTTTCTGGGAATTCTGGTGCTGACTAGGCCTTTGAATGATCAATGTTGTTTGTCTTGCTGGCAAATGTTTGTGTTGTCCCTCTTTCTACTCCATTCTATTCTGAAATGTTGTGTTGAATATGAATTGTTGTCCCTATTTATCTTGTTTTTGTCATGTGCAATGCCTTATCCACCATACTTTAAATACTTTGTTTTGTCACAAAATATTTGGATTTAAAAAATATATTTAAATTAATATTTCCAAATGTTTAAATGAAACTCATAATTCAAAGTATCTATTAGAATGATTTATAAATCCATCATGTTTTCCAATCCATATAATGTTTCAAAAATTCATGGGTTGTTTTCAAAAAACCATGTCCTGTTTCTTTGGATGGATTTCCAAAACCATGTGTTGTTTTTTGTAAATCCATGGCTAGTAAAACATTTTGTTTTGAATTTTATCTCTATCAAAACAAAAATATCTTGCTTCTCTGTGAAAACTCATTTTTACTTGTTCTCTTATGTGTAAAACTCGTTTACATAAGTTCTCTATTTTTCCTCATCTCTACATTACTTTCATGAACACACTATTCCAAAATTTCCCTCTTATTTTCTCTCATGTATTTATTCACTAAAAATTATTTTACTCCTTTGTCTATTTCATTTCATCCACTTTATTTTACTCTTTTTTTCTGTCATTTCATTTCATCCACTTTTCCTTCCATTCATTCCTCTAAAATCTGGTTTCTCTTGATCTCAAGCTCACATCCACATAGCATTGGTTTCTCCTTTGCCTATGATTTCAATTCATCCACTTTGTCTTCTATTCCTTCCTCTAATGGTTTCTCTTGATCTCAAGCTCACATCCACATAGCATTGGTTTCTCCTTTGCCTATGATTTCAATTCATCCACTTTGTCTTCTATTCCTTCCTCTAACTGGTTTCGCTTGATCTCCAGGTCACATCCACATAGCATTGGTTTTGCATGATCTCTTTCATTCATCCTCCCATCCACATAGTACTTATTTCATAATCGCATCAAATCCATTCCCACCATATTTATAAAAGACAAAGTAGGGGAAGGGGGGTCAGAAAATCATGTGAGGGTGACATCTGTAAATGACAGTAAAAGTGAAAACCACTTTTCAGACCCCACCTTAGGTTAAATGTCGGACGGGCTGGGATCTGAAACATATTCATAACCATAGATTATAATATGCACACATCTCGATGCTTTTAACGTTGGGGGAATTAATGCATGAGTAAGGGGTGGGCCATCGGCCTTGAATTTTGGAATAAAGGAATTTTCATGTTTTTTAGAGTTTAGATTTATTCATTTATTTTTTGAATTAATTTTAATACTTAAAAATAAATGATTTCTCACTAATGTCTTCTTCTTTGTTTTGTGGTGTAAACTTCAACTTGCTCTTGCTTTTGACCCAGGAATTGGATTTGCATGCATGATATATTGTTGGAAAATTGCTTTTGAGCTCTTTCTGATGAAAAATATGCAGTCTAATATCATCCAAACATTTACATGAAAAAATCTCCTTAAATCTTGGTACATGGTGTCTCTTTCGGAAATAATTTTTAGGAGGAAATATTATTTACAACATCTCGTGATCAGCTATAATCAAGCAATCCTATAACAATTATAGGACCCTAACAGTGGCTCTAGCTAAGGATGGCACTTCCTAGTGAAGTGTCAAGAACACCGTAGACTAGTAGCCTGATCCATTGGGCCGATCCCAAATATGCAACCTGCTTTGTCATAAAAACCTTTGTGACTGAAAATCTTCAAACGAGAATCAAAACCATTTTGCACACTAAAAACTTAAATACACACTTGAACTAAAATCTATACTGCAATCTGAAATTGAAACTAGAAAGAATGCTTTGAAAAACAAAATTGCTCAAAGCACTGAACTTTTTTGCACTCTACTACCTACTCTATATGATAAAATGAATTCCATATCAAGTGATAACAAGCATCCAGTTCAACCATTCAAGCAAATGGATACTTAACTGAAGTTTGCATTCTACTTCTTTAGGTGGAAAATAGATTCAGAAAATGGCAACTCAACTTTTCCACTGGATCCAATAGTTGCACTAATGAATTTGGAAAATTCTTCCTTCACCAATGACTACAACAAACTAACCAAAGGATCATGGAAAACATGCAACATAAGATCTTCAGGATGATGAAAACAAGAAAACAAACCTCATTCCAAATTGTTGTTTTGCTTATGTGTTGAAACTGATTTTCTTCAAACAGAATGGGAGAAATTTGTTTTTCCTTGTTATTATCCATTGTATTCAAGTGTTTTGAATGCTCTTGAATCTCCTCAAATATGACAGTAGTATCATATGCAACATGAAAATCCTTATCATTCACTTGGTCACACAAAATATTACAAGATAGTTGCAAACGCTCATTAATTTCAAGTGAAGGAATATGACCTACATCAATATTTTTCCTTTCTTCATTAACATCCAAGGAAGAAACTAATGATTGAGAACTTTATTATCTTCTTCAAGTGTTGTAAATTAAGACAAGATATAACATGAAAGAGAATTGGAGACAAGATCTTCATCATGCAAATATGATTGGTCTTTAATCACTGAAGAAAACACTACTTTTTGAAAATGTTCTTGTGGATCAAGAGAATGAAGTTGTGTTGGTTCTTCTTTCGGATCACAAGAATGCTATAAATCAACAAATGAATGTTCAACAATATGCTCAATTACCTTTACTTGATTATTAGTACAAGCAATTTGTTTTTTAACTTGATCTTCTGCAATTGAGTCAAACACAGTGTTAATGTGTTCATCCATGGTATCTGAAATATCTTGCTGATTTTCACTATTGTCCTCTTATTAATTAGGTTCAGGCTGTTGAATTTCTTCCTTTAGCTCTAGCTGATCAATTTGTTATGGTGCTACAAGAATTATTTCCTATGGGGTATCTTCATGAACATATAGGCAACATACATCCTATGTTTCTTCCTAAGGGGAAGGCAATTCAAACAAGAATTCTACGTTTTGTTCATAATGTTGAAAAGGATTTCCATCTAAAGCCTCTAGTATTTCACCGTTTGCGAACTTATCATCATCATAGTAATCTTCCAGATATTGAATAAAACTTTCAAAATGATCACAGCAGTTTTGAATCAACAACAAAGATGGATAATCCTCTCTGTATTTCTCACAAAAAATAGTATGAAAATGCTTTAATGAACATATACTAGCAGCAGGCAGATTTTCATACCAAGATCTAGCCTTTTCCTCCAAAGTTGCCATGCAAATTTTCATAAGACAATCTTCATGAAATTTAATTTTAAGCTTACAAATGTGCATATGGAACCTCAATAAATGTACAGCAGCATCATCTCCTTTTTTATCTTTAAACAATGGAATATAAATTAACTAATCACTGTTGGGCATGGGATTTGGAAAACCTGGAATTCTTGATTTGTCCATATGATCATACCTATGTTGTGTTCTTGAAATCATTTTGAAAACAATCCACAATGGAATGGAGTCACCATAAGTGCTTTATAGTTATGGATTCTTTGATAAGGGAGTCGCCATGCAAACTTTGAGCTATGGATTCTTGAAACTTGGAGTCACAAGGTGAATGATACAACCTTCTTGTGTCTGATCATTGTCCACTATCAGTAATCAAACCTAGAACTTGATATGCTTTTCTTAGGAACCTGAAAAGTTCAAAATCCCCAGTATGGTCGCCACTATGTTATCGTTCTATATTTTTTAGGTTGAGGGAGTAAACATATAGGACAGCATCAAAACCACTTTTGAAGTTGGAATCTAGCCCTGCCAACTTTAGAGAAGGATCTCTCTGTAAACTTTGGTATGTTTTATGTCAATTTTAGGCTAGTTATGATTGTATTGATTGTTTTTTATTGGATTGTTTGGTTGATTAAATTGTTATAATTCCATTGGGCTATGGAGTCTAAAGATTAACTAGAATTGCATCAAATTTTGAAGGAGTTTCACAGGGGCAAGCTAGGTTTCACTAGTTGGACCTTTTAGAATTTAAATGGATTATGAAACAGAAGAAATGTAAGATTCACTAGAAACTAAGGACCAATGAAGGGTTCCTTAATTTGACTCTTCCTAGGCCTACGGACTCTACCTAGGCCTCTACGCACTCAGCTGCAGAGTTTTTCTTCTCCTACCTGACCCACTTCTTTGTGTTATCACTTCTCTTCTATTAACCCATTACCTCTAATCTCTACATAGACATGGCTTAGACTCTCTAAGAAACACCTATTTATAGCCTTTTCCATACAATCCCATGGTCCATGGACCATGGGCAGATCTCAAAACTGACTCAAAATTTACATAAACAAGGGGCTAAAACCCATTTGACTCCTAATCATCTACGTGCTCCACATCCATAAATCACAGAGACTTTACATTGCTTACAAAAAATACATCAAAACTTGGGTTAACCCCAAAACTCACCTAGGGGACCCCATCCCAACAGACCCCCAACACAAAGATCATGACTCACCCTCGAGTCACTCGACTGGTGTTGTGATCTTGCTGCGAAGATCCCCCAAGTCTACTTGAATTACTGCAACCTCGGCAGCATTCTACGTAGCTACCTGTTTGATATCCTCGACTAACTTTTCTATAGTTGGTCCTTCTACAGCCAGCCTCATTGTCTGTTGTGTCTGCTACAAACCTTTGAGCTTATCCTAGATGGTTGTTGTGACTTGATAAGCCTCTTCCAACCATTGTTGCAACCTAGCCTTTACTAAGGCCTGCTTCTTCTATGATTCCTCTACCTACATGAGAAGCTTCTTCCCCTCCTGTAATTTGGCTAAGCGTTGTGATGGAGCGCGTCATTGCCCTAACTTCATTGTATTGTTGCTTTAGCTCCCTAACCTCTGTATGTAGTGTGTATAGATTTAGATCCTCCTTTAGATTTGTCACAAACTCCATTGCTTGCTTGAATAATGACATGCAGTCAGAAACTGTGGCATCCATAGTGGCCACTCCTTTTTTTATCGCGGCTTCGCGCTGCTTCCGGACCTCCAACGGCGTTGTGGGCTACAACTTTAATTGCAACTTTGTAATCTTCATATTGATTTCAAACTGAACTTGGCCAACCTTGGCTTTGGCTTTGCGCACACAAGCATCTAATTTTCCAATCTTTGCTTCTGGTTTTGCATCCTCAGGAATATGAATCTCAAGCAGTCTCAGTTAACATATGCTCGTTGTTCACTCTGTACTCATTGATGAGGTTGAGAGTGTGTTGCTCTCGAGCTCTCAATTCCTATGTCACCCTTGTATGCAGTGCATGGAGGATCTCATTGGGGAGCGCTACTATGTTCAGCCCGATGTTCTTGACTGTGCTCAGGATGATGTGATCATCGGTTGACTCCACGCAAAGGAATTCATCTGCAAATGCAATTCTCCTAAGATCTAGGGTCCTTAACAACTCAATTGCTTAGCTCATCCTAGGGGCTAGGTGTGATTTTTTTCTGCTTGCTTGTCCTATGCCTACCTATATTATGTTGGCTTGGATATGCAACTCATGCAGTTCATTTTGGACACTCCCCAGTGTTTGCATATATTGTTGTTCGAATTGTTGCAGCACTTCGGTGGTGGTATCTCTGATTTTATCCCTGATCTCATCGAGATCGCCCTCCATCAAGACCATGGGATCACCTTGCGACTTTTCTTATTTATTCTTCTTCCTTGTACCTCCTTACTACTCTTTACCACGTCTCTTCAGAATAAATGAGGTGTTATGCAGCTCATCTCCTTCATCGCCTTGCCCTAAAATCTCCTCCTCCTCTTTCTCTGGTGAAGGTGACTTGTCACTCTTTTGTGACTCACAATACTCTTATTCTTCCTACTCCTTGGTAGCGCGCTCTTAATCCACGTGAGCCTTCTCTGTGGCTTCCTTCGTTTTCTATTGTGCAAGTGTGCACATAGCTTGCTTAGTTGCCTCATTTCTCTTCTACACTACAAAACTTCCCACACCCTTGCTTTTTCCCACATCTAAGTTTGAGGGGGTGCACCACTCTGCTAGCCATCGCACTACAACCTCCTGCACATTTATCTATGTTAACAAATATGGAAAGTCATGCCATTTTTGTCATGGATCCTTCCATGCTTGAATGTATACTCTGTGGAAGTCATCCTTGAATGTTGTGTAGGATGATAGTTGTGTGTACAAGATTGGGGAAAACCATGGGTGTTGGTTAATAGCCATGCAAGGACTCACTTCCATAAGGACCCAAAATATTTTTGTCTCTGTGATCTGCGCGTGGTCCTTTATAGCCCATAAGGAGGCGAACTACACTGCTTTCGGTAATCCTTCTTCAAGTGGAGGAAACTAGCTATCCTCCGACAGTTCCCATGCAACCAACACAATAGACAACAATAACCAAGCGTAATGAAATTGCTTGGTTTCATCCTAGGCCTCGTGGAAATTCATGAGGAACTCCTAGCACAGGTATCTTAACCAATTGAAGTTTACACCTTTGATGCACTGAGCATCCAGGGACACTACAAGTGTCGAAACTTCATCTGCATGGCACTTTCTCATCACCTTCCCTACTAAAATTTGGGTGGCAATTTGAATAGTTGGGTATGTTATTGACAGGATGGAATACTCATGTGCCTTCATGAGGCCATAATCTCTCTTCATTCTTTCTACAAGGTCCTTTTCCGCATCTTTCCACCAAACTCCTTAGTGCGATTCAGTCCCTTGTATGGTAGGTACGTGATTCTATGGATTAGCATGTCAGTGATAAGGATAGGCCCTCCTTGCCATAAACACCCATCGTGCACCAAAGTGAGCAGCTAGCGCACACAAAATGTGTTGATAAGGGTGTTGTGATAATGGGGCACCCAAAATAGATTAAGTAACCCTAAGTTCTCCACACTGTGGATCCATTCCACTGTCTCTAATTCGGTAACACCTGACTCCACGTAGTAGACGTGCTTCATGTACTTATATGTTGCTAAGTGTCGAAACCTCGCATGATCGGTGAGATCCCAATCCTCCATATTTAGCAATGGGATCCGTGCAAGTTGCAGACCTTCAAAAGGAACTGCTCAGGTAGTAGGGGCATAGAAATGGAAAACTTCACGAATTTAGGTCCTTTGTGACCTTCACCTTTCCCTTCCACCAAGGGATATAGTCAGGTAGCTTCGATATAGGTTCCACTCCCTCTGCGTCAATATCTTATGTTCCATGGCCGTCTTCCTCTTCCAAGTCCATGACTTTCTCCAACTACTTGTCTTTCTTTTATTTATGTGCTGCAGAATGCTTCCTGGGGACTTACGCACCGGTACTGGTTTTTTTTCTTATCCTTCTTCGGTTTAATGGTTTGGGTTTCTCTAGAAGGGGTAGGCCTTGGCCTAGGCGACCTTGGCGCTGTAGGCACAGGATTCGGAGCTTCCATGCTCACAACTTCTAGGGCAGCTCCTTCATACGCAACATCGTCACCAGCACTCACAGTTTCTGCAAGGCTTGGTTTAAGCATTTTTTCAAGAATGAACTTCTGATTCAACTCAGACAACTTAACAAATACAGGGCTCGTGACTAAATCCTCCCAATATGATTGGTTCATAGGTGACATACAGAAAATCTCAACAACAACTCTAGGGGCACAAAGTGTTCTCTGTTGGACTGGCACGCGTAATTTATAGGGATTTTTGAATTTAAATCCAAACTTTCCCCCCAAATTCTGACAATTGATGTTGTTTTGGCGACATATATTTAAATATTTTTGCCTTAAACGCTGCTAGCCTTCTCCTCTTAACTGTCTTCTGGCTGTCAAGTCATGAACAGTGACTTCAACAGTCACTCCTCTGTTGTGTTGTGCGGCGCCTCCCTCTATGGCGCAGCTGCCTGCACGCAGCTCCCTGGATTGCATCTTTGTCATTGTCCGGCGCAGCCCGCCTGTTGCGTAGTCCTTCAACCTTGGCAGTGTAGTTTATAGTCCTGTTCTCTCCTGTAACTGCCTAGATCACTAAGACTATCTTGCTTCCATATAGTCATTGTGTAGGACCCCTGTATATAGCTTCAATCAGCTCCCATTCACTCTTCCTGAAAAAGGTTCTCGATTTAGCTTCGTGAGCTGAATTGCACCTCCATCTGTAAGTTCTTTGATAATGTATGGCCCCAACCAATGCATCTGAAATTTACCTAGAAATTTAGTGAACTTGCTATCATATAATAGGACAAGATCATTTACCTTGAATGTGTGAATCTTGATGTGGCGATCATGCCATGATTTTTCACGTTCCTTCTGTACTTGTTGATGGAATCTTGCCAAGAATCATTCCTCTTCAAGCTCCATCAGTTGTGTGAGCCATTTCTCCAAGGCTTCGCAATCCGCCATACCTGTGAGAGTTTCTATGCACAGACTAGGCACAATATACTCCATTGGTATTACAGCTTCTACACCATAGACCAATCTTAATGGTGTTTGTCCTGTCAACTTCTTGAAAGTAGTCTTATAAGCCCATACTACTACATGTACATGGACATCCCAATCATTTCGTTGCATGTCGCAGATCTCATCAACACGTTCTCCAAAATTTTATTGAAGGCTTCAACAGTTCCATTGTCTTGTGGGTGATACAGTGTACTCTTCTGATGGTAGACCTAGAATTCTTTTTTCAACACACTGATCGTTTCGTTCAGAAAGTGTGTACCTCTATCGCTCATCAACAATTTCGGGTAGCGAAATATGGTTAATACATACTCAAACAAAAACTTTGTTGTTGTAGCCCCTATACAATCCTTAACCAGTTGTGCTTCCTCTCATCTGGTTAGATATTTCATCATGGTGATGATATAGCACGCACTAGTCTTCTTCCCTGGGGGCTGAATTGGCCAAATAAAATAAATCACCCATTTTTCAAATGGATGTAATGATACTTTGGGTTGTAATTGAAATTCATCTCTTCGTGATGGTCTGCACATTCTCTGACATGCATTGCATGCCTTACAATATGCCTTGGAATCCTTGTGTAGCATTGGCCACCATAGACCTGGCACAAAATCTGCTACGCAGTCGCCTTTTTTGCATAATGTCCTCCCACATCCCCTCCATGAGCTTCAGCGAGAATGTTATCCCTCTCAAAATTTGGCACGTATCTTCGCAATATTGCATCTTCACCCATCTTATACAATTGTCTCACAATAAATGAAAAATTTGTTGCATGCACTAGCAATTCCTTCTTTTGCTGACTTGTATACCATTTTGGTGCCATTCCTGTGGTCAAGAAGTGAATAACATCTGCAAAACGATTATCTTCTACATGCACCACAAAGTGTTGTGCATCTGGCAACCCTTCCTCTAGATTATTAGGTTCCTCACCAATTTCAATTCGCGACCGATGGTCAAGTCCTGCATTCAACCTCCCTGGCTTCACAATGACTTCAAATTCATACTCCTAAAGTAGTAGCAACCATCTGAAGATCATCCCCACCAACATAGGCTTATTGACTAGGTATTTCAAGGCAGAATAATCTATGTACATATTGAAATGTCCTCCTAACAGATATCATTGAATAATTCTTCTCGACCTCTAATAATTTCCTACCCATGAAGGCTATAGGATGGTTTATTTCTCCTTCACCAACCTACGTTAACACTTCACCCAATACAATGCAATAGGCATCCACATGTACATGAAATTCCTTTTTACAATTAGGGAATACCAATATTGGCACAGTGACCATCTTTTACTTCAATACATCTAAGTTGCGTTGACATTCTTCATCCCAACATAATGTTGCATCCTACTTCAGTAGTTTCTCCATGGGTGCAGTAATCTAAGCATAAGCTTTGATGAACTTCCTATAATATCTCGCATGTCCCAGCGTCGCGTGCAACTACTTAACACTCCTTGGGGCCTCCAAATTCATTATCATCGTAATGTTTGCAAGGCCCACCATCAACCCTTGCTTGCACACCACGTGACCCAACAAAATTCCAAAGGAAACACAGAATAGGCATTTCTTCAAATTCAGTGCGATCTAATATCGACGATATGTATCCAACATCAGGCGCAGACTCGCTACATGGCGCTTTACTAATCCAAACACCATCTAGTCATCAAAGTACACTTCGAGGAACATATGAATGAACTCCTTAAACACTGTGATGACTACATGAGAAAAATATCGCAGATGCATTCTTGAGCCCAAAATGCATCACAGTGTATTGAAAACAACCCCATTCCATCATGAAGGTCATTTTGCTCCTATCCTCTAGCACGATATTGATTTGATGATGCCCAGAAAACCAATCATTAAATGAGTAGCCCTCCCATCCTCCAACATTGTCCAGCACTTCATCTGTAAATGGTGTCGAGAATGGATCATGGACACAGTCATCATTAAGATTCTATAGATCTACGCAAATCCTTATCTCGCCCTTCTTCTTCTTCTCCTAAACCACCATTAGGCTCACCCAATCACATTCTTCAACCGTTTCTATGATGCCTACTTCCAGCATTGTATCCTGATCTAGGCGAACCTTTTCCTTGTATTTAGGATTAAGGCAATACGACCTTTGCTTAATAGGCTTCGTGTCCAGCTTCAGACTTATCTTCATAGTGCCCAAATCTCCAATTATACCTTTCAAATCCTAGAACTTAGAAGGGAATAGATCCTGATATGTGAGGAGTAACTCAGCGACTTTATCCACAGTAGCGTCATCCTAATAGTCTCCAATCTTTCCAAACTTCGGTTCTACTTTAGTACCAATGCTTACTTGCTTTTTCTTCAATGATGCAGTGATGTCTGGGTTGTCTATATGTGGGCCCTCAACTTCGTGATGCCCTTCTCCCTTTGGAATGCTAATATTTCTTGGATCTTCATCCTCCTCTTTAGTGGTAAAATTATAGCATTTTGGTGCATGGTGCAACTGGGTACTCCAGTCTGGTTGGATCCACTCCATAGGTTCTTGCGGTATTCTGAAGATAACTGCCATAATCTCCTATAGGGCTTCATCAATACTAGAAAATCCATCTTCAAAACTAAAGGTCAATAAGAACCCTTCCCTCAAAATATCCCACTCTGTGGTGCCATGGCAGAGCTCTATTTCCATATACCAGTTCATGGGAATTGTATCCAAAGTATGGAAGAATAGGTGTAACCACTATGGTTGCAGTTTTGTCCCCCATGCTTTACTCCATTTTTCCAAGTGATCACGTGAATCATCCTTCTCGCTATATTTCTCAGTCAATCTATTGTTAGACCACCCAAACCATAACCTCATCAGTCTTCTGTAATCTCGCCATCCATCAAATTTATCCTTGTGTGTACAACACCATCGTGCGAGCATAGCGCGCAATGCCAAATCTAGTGGTTCGAAATGCTAATACTCAAGGAATTCACATTAAAACGTATCTTAAAAGTTATCCACATTAGTTAAACCATCATAATAGGGTAAGTTTCTTACCTCTGACAAAACACAACATAGCGATTTTGTCATCATATTGCATCGCAGCGTGGATGATTCATGAAAACGATTATGCCAATGCTCCAACTCTTCATCTAAATCAGAGGTGAAGGAACTCTCCTGGTCCCATGTAATCTGTCCATCTACCTTCAAATTGATCCAGTCCTAGTCTCATGATGTTATTTTATAGATCTAGTCCAGTTCATCTTCACTTTCTTCATAATCACGGACTAGTTCAATGTAGCGTGCTCCTTCTATAGGGTCCAATGATACTATAGATCATAACGATTTCCTTTCAAAAGACATTGTCCTCTTCTTCAAATTGATGACCTTGTTCATGTCAATGGCCCAATCAATTCCCAGGAGTGCAGGGTATGAATTTTTATCATCAACGATCTCTATCACCTCAAAATCAGCCATTGCACTCGCACCTTCCATATCAATGGTTACTCCATATAATCATCCCATAGGAATGATCTTCTCCTAGTTAGCAATTCTGAGTTGAATTAGAGACCACTGGAGCGCAAGTCTCCCCATCCTTTCCCATGTTTACTACTATGGGGTAAAATGCACGGTGTATGGAGAATGAAGACTACCCTCAAAGTCCTTCCCGGACCTTTCAAAGACTGTAAGATTATCTGCAGATGCTACCAATTTATACACATGTTCATCTATCAATATCAATTAACAAAGTATGGAAAGAGGATTACCTCAAGTCTCCTTCTAGATTTGTTTGGAGATCTCAATGCAGCTAAGAAGAACTCCTTCAAAGCCGGCTCCAAATCAATTCCTACAAAAAGGAAAGGCAAACACAATCACCGCATACAACCTTGAAAACCAATATATGACTACACAATGAACATATATTTGCATACAACTAAACTACTCATCTACACAAGTATCAAATGAACAATGTTACCGACACCATGGAGTAGCGAACACAACTGCAGTTCTGTATTAATAACGGAAGATTGATTACAACCATCCATTGTATCAGTCTTCCTTTGCCTCTTCCGCTTCTCTCTCTCTCTCTTCTAGCTCACTTCTTCAAGAATGTGACAGTTCACAACAACTTAGTAGGTTATCCTTTCAAATTATCTGACCTTTTTCACAATGACCCTCTCATTGCTTATATAGAAATTGATTTAGGGTTTCCAAGTTCCTCATAGAGTTCACTAGGGAAAAAGCAATGAACTTGCCCTACTTTTTAGCTCTTTCCCATTTGCCTCCTTTTCTCAAATTAAAATTTCTCCAAATAGGTTATTTTTGGATGTTTCCTTGCTTTTCTTGAGTAAATTTAGGGACAAATATCTAGATATTTGTGAGTCAATTTGTTGGTTTGACCCTTCGAACTTCCCTTAGTTTCACTAACGTTGCCCCTAGACTAACAACTTGAGCTAGTAGGGTCACTAACACACCCTTAGGCTTGGTCACAAGCTTTATAAAGTAGGTTTTCAATGTGCAACCAGTGTTAGTGTGGAATCAAGGCCTATAATTGTGGTCTTTTCTTCAGTCATCATGTCTTTCACCTCTGAGTTGATGAGGAGGTCATTTTGTTGTATAACATTTTCTTCGGCAAAACGTTCGCATCGGACCCAAGATCCAAGATTACCTAGTCCATCTAATAATCTTTGATCTACGTGGTGAGCCTCATCTCGCACCCTATTCTTGTTTTATGTTTGCCAATTTTTTTGACCACCTGATGTCCATCAAATACCTTCTCCTTAAGCAAAGAGGTATCAACCTCTGCAAGTGCGCTAGTGTAAGGCATCTTGTCCTGAATTCCTGAGGTGGATGCCTCACTGAAGCTTTTCTTGGCCTCCATAAATGTTTCCTTCATGCCATTCAGATAAAAACCAACTTCCTTCTCTGGGGCCTTGCATACCCATCTGTCCTCTTCAGGTTGTTTACCTTTATCATCACCAGTCATTATTCCTCTTCTTAGCACTATATTCACACTTTGATCTTCCTCGCGGGGCTCAACTCTCATCATATTTAAGTTTTATGTACGTTGTTGAGGTTGTGCTTTCTTTTCTTGCATTTTAGCTATCAGCATTGGGAATTCTTCTATGGTATGGTCAAAATGTTGTATTATTGACATGACGAGCGTGTAAGATTCTAAAACTCCCACACATAGTGCCCTGGTGTCTCGCAGTTGTAATAGATAACCTGATCCTGACCTCTACTAGGCCCTCCTACTCCTCAGCCTCGTCCACATCCCTGATATCCTCTGCATGCTCCTCTGGCGCCCTGCTCTGGAGGCAGAGTTTCTTCTTGCATCTACTATGTAGGTGTTCTTTCCATCATGAACTCATCGCTATGATAGTGGCGCTCATCATGTCCCACTGATTTGCAGAAGTTACAAAACAAATGTTGCGGTGTTTGGATGAACATTTGAAGCAAATGGAAATTGTCCATCACATGTTGTCTAGCAACCTAACAAATAGCGTAGCCCCCACCCTCGGTTCTTCTGGAGCTTCTAGCCTCAGGGGAATTGGTCCCCCTCCTGTAATATAATTCATGAATATGGGGCAGTGGTATTTATCGTGACCCTAGCTCTTACACTTCAGACCCCATACTTCCACGTGCAACTCTACTTTAGTCTCCTTGTCTTTCTTCAAGCTATGAAATTCTAAGCAAAGGCTCTGTAACTAAGAGTGAATCTATTGTACCCCCAAGGTCGCATCCTAAATGGGTGTTGCATGAAAACTCATTGTGATTTCCATAGTTTCCTCTTGTGTTCCTATCTTCTGTTGTGACAGAGCAATCCTCAGGTGGGGCAAAAGAGAAGCTACAAACCATTTGCGATGCTAACCATCTAAGAGCTGCATGTTATCTTCTCGAATCTGACACTTCAACCTTTGGTCTAATTCCCAAGGTATCTCATCAACCTTCATCATGATTTCCTTAAATCCAACTACTAACTTCAAGTCAAACTTAGGCTTACTAAACCCCTTGTTTATCTGAGCCCTTGTTGTTTCGAAATCATTCACAGATGCGAAACATCATGTGCCCAGTATATGTTTACCCCTTTTTCAGGCCGGGATGCACTATTTATGAAAAGGGTACTCCTTGACTGAAATGGTCAAGCAGTTCTCTTAAGTATCATTCTCTACCTTTTCGAGCTCGAGAGACACAAATGTACGAAAAGGAACCACGTGGAGTTTTCTTTCCTGTGTCTTTTTCGAACTCTCTAAACATGAAAAAGATATTGAGTTACACCTTTGTCAGACTCGTTAAAACATTAAATGACATTGGATTTATCACCATGATGAACATGAGCTTCTCCTTCCTCGGGCTCATTAAACTTACTAGGTCGGATTTGTCTAAAGGATGAACTTACAGTGCAAGCATATGTTATCCCCTTCAACCTTGCAATTAAAAAATAATTGGGCTACCTACCAGAAATGGTTGGGGGGAATTTGGAAATCTAATTAGTTGTGTCAGCATCTCACTCTTGAACATGACACTTTCTGCTTCATGCTGGGATGGGATATCCTCATTTTATCGTTGACTTTCCTGGGTTGGGTCATTAATTTTTTCCTTCCAATTGATATATGTAATGTCATCATGACCACCAACCTTATGGATCCAAATGCTGCCAAATTTTTAGTTGTGTCACCGATATGTTCAAGAGTTGTCCTTCTACAGTTACACTTACCCCTGATTCTCTGTATCATCCAAAATAATTTTTCATCCCTTTGTCTCGTGTGGATGATGTGGGATATAGCATGGCCCTCCTACAACATGGTAACTTCCTGTCGACTTCAACTCATTATCCAGGAAGTCATTTGAGAGACTCCCTTCCAGTACCTTAGAGCTTGTATGCCCTAATGGCAAGTTCTTCACACTTGATGACAAGTTCACATCATTGGCTTTCGATCGAGTGATTTCACAAGTGTTCAACTACAGTTCCCTTATTCACATTCCATGCATTTTTTTGATAATACCTTGAGGACCATTGTCATTATTCATGGTTTCTCTCATGCTTGTTAACAATTTACATCATCGGCTACTAATCAAGAGATTTTCTAGCATGATCAACATCAACACATCTATTCACATGTTAAAATAGGTAATTTTATCGGGTCGTGTTGGAGCGCAAGACCCTGGGCTCAGATTACAAAAGTCTAGGTTGCAAGGTGATGTGACATGATTATATTGATATACATGTCTCTCTCAGATGGAGGGTTGCAACCATACCATTAGTTATCATATGTTATCCTTCTCATTATTGGATGGCTACGACCATACCTTGGTTTCAATATGATCCTGTTTATCAGATGGTTGTGCCCATGCCTGGAGCCATTTACATGATCATTCTCTGGATGGCTTTGTCCATGCCATGATTCATGTATCATTTGACAGAGTTTTTAGTTATGTATATGTACCTATACTTGCTTTCAGGTTTTCCGACGACAGACTCTGGTTCCCCACGTTGTTTCATAAATAATTTCATTCCTCACTCTTGTTCAGCCTTCATGCTTTAGGGGGCATCTGTTACACAGCATTTTGTCACTATCCCTGTACTCCCCATTCCATCATCTTGGAGGACCTCTACATTGAACCCTACATGTTTTCCCTTCATGAAGAAATTCCCATTGTGTCCTCCTTCATGAGCAGAACAATTCCCTTTTGCATCATTTCCCAAAAATCTTATGTGTTTCCGAGTTTACAAGACTGACGCTAATGACCAGTGCCCTCTTCACGCTGATATGCAGGGATTAACACTGTCCCTAGTGCCGAATGGAGTGACAAAGCCCTATTCCAGTCGCATCTATCCTCTTTTGGAAAGTTTTTTAAATAAGGAGTTTATGCTTCCAGCTCTAGAGGCTTCCTAACAGAAGTCTGGTAAATGGTTGGGCCGGATGGAGTCAAGGATGTCAATTTGGGCTCCTTTCCCCTATAAGGATGGAACTACCTCAAGATATAAGACCTTCTCCCATGATAAGAGGAACCCTCTCCCATCCATTCATGCTATATAAACCTCCCTTTTCCCAAGCACAAGCTAGTGTTCATGTTGGTGTGCTAGTGTTAATTACGTTTGGAGTGATCAACAAGTTATTCATAGTTGTATCTCTCTAGTTGTTTGTGAGGGAGAAATGTGAATTTGGTTTAGTGTGAATACTAAAGGGAATAGCCTTAAGAATATCATTATTGAGGCCATCATGGAATGCTAACGGAAGGGTGTGGGAACCTGGTTTTGTCGGAGGAGAATAGCAACGTCAAGACAATGGTTGTAATCTCTTATTGATTTAATATATATGCAACTATCGATTGATTTCCTACATAATGTGTCATCTCACATGTTTATGGCTTAATGTTTCTTGACTTGTTAAGTAGGTTGAATTCAAATTTGTCTATTATCAAGGTTGTTGTTTGCTGTTGTTCACTTGTTTCAGGTGTTCGAAGAAGGAAACGGGAGATAGTTGGAGCAAGCAAGCAAGGCCATCACCAAACCGGATAAGCATACAAAGAGGTAGACCCTCTTAATTGGTTCTAACCTAAGGAAATATTCCATAGAATGTCTTGTTTGTGGCTAGACCTGCTGTCGGGCTAGAGGAATTGTTTGTGTCTGCACTTATAATTTTACTTCACCACAAATTAGCAACTCCACTTTGGATCCAATCCTTCTGTTTGTTTGCTTGGAATTTCATGGTTTTGTGTGAATTTTTCTAGTTTATCCATTCCCCTTTAGTTCTGTCTACTTTTCTCTGCTTATTGCTCTGGGTTTGAAATTCATAGTAGCAAGTTTGATCCCAACTGTTGAAAAAAAAAAAATCTTTGCATTCTCGCTCAGTGCACTTATTTTGCTGACAGCCGCACTGACCAGCATGATATGTTGAGAAACAGTCATTCAAACCCTTTCTGGAACTTGTTATCAGTTAGGCAGTCGCGTCAACCCCCTTCTGGCACTAGGTGCCAGTTAGGCAATCGCACCGATGCTTGTAAGTGAAGATTAGGGTTCACCCCAGATCTTGGCCAATGTGTTTTGCTCTCATGATTTCTACCCTATAAGATGTTTAGGCCGTCTTCTTTCTGAATAGAAAGCTTCATTTCATTTGATTTATTTGCTTGTTGATATGCCATATTTTCACTTGATTTATTAGGTCATTGGATGGTTAGTGGCACTAGGGGATCTAGGTTGTCATCCATTTAGCTGATTGTGAACTCAGTGAGTCAAGTTATTGGTACATTTACTCCTTGCATTTTGTTTATGGTCCTTTTATGGCTTTGACCTCCATTACACAAGTTTGAAGAGTTTCGTTTGCTTATCTAAACGTCTCTGTTCTAGCATAGATCACATTCCTTGTCTACTTTTTGGTAAAGTCATTGTGTCATTAGTTTGAAAGAGATTCTCTTTTTCGTGTTTTTCATTTGCTTGAGAATCGATTGTCTCAAAACTTTTTCATTGAAGTGTTTTATGAGAAATTCATTGTGTCATTTCATGAAAAGTACAAAATTCTAGTTTTTTGCGTCAATATGTTATAGTAGTTAGCATCATTGAAGACTAGGATCACATTAGCATTCGAAAAGAAAAAGAATTCTCTTTGCTTTTGAAAGGACTGTTCAAGTGTACTTGTTAGGAAATTAGGAATTGGATTGTATTTTTCATTAGTTTATTTTCTCAAAAAGTGAAGTAGTGAAAAATCATTTTGCTTTTGGTTGCTTGGTTGTTTGCATTTGATTGTGTTTCCTACCCTCTCTAGTGTATAAAATTCATCGAATTGAATGGGTCTTGTCTCATTTAGCTGCATTTAGGGCTTTTCAAGTCACATCGCTAAGGCCTGAAAACCGAGACATAATTCAAGATAAAGTTTAAAATGAACTCAAATAACCTGAGGTGCATTTGAAACCTAACGATCACATCTAGAAGTTCTAGGCTAGAGACATGTTTTGACGTCTTTAAACCTAGCAGTTGTCATTAGCTTCGGCACTAGACAATGCTAGTACGGACTTGTGCTCCCCATACCGTTGAATATATAATGAGAGACCCCTCTAGGCTGCAATCCCTTATCCATAGGAAGCTGAGTCTTCCACCTTGCAAATGTGATACATTGAACACACCATTCGGTGAGATTGCTTGCCCATACTTCTTGGTTCGCTGAGAGTTATTCTATCTTTCACGGTTTCTTGGTAATCCTTTTTACCTAGATCATCCAAAGTATTCATTTGATCTTTCTGACTCATTAAATTTAAAATATCATTCGAGCACTTGTCCTTTCCATCTCATTTCCAATCAAAAGTGATAAATTCATCTTTGCTTCTTTCTCGACTCTTAAAACATGAAAGAGCAAAATTTTATTTATGTGTCTTAAAAAATTGTTTCCCACGATCTTATAACATCTTGTTAATCTTTTCTAGACCAAATCATGATTTTTCCCTAAGTACATTTTAAATCCTTGAAATTTATCTCTCTTTTCCTGTTAACTAAGACAAGGTCATCATGGCTGAACCATCTGGTTCACCTAGTTCCTCTTCCTCTCCTCTATCTGAAAGATTTTCTGAGGAGCCTTTTCTTGAATTACCAGTCACTCGAGGACCAAGGTGTTGAACTTGGAATCATTCTGAGCATTCAACATTTTTCATCTCGTCATCCACCTACTTCAGATACTGGGTCACCTAGTAATATTTTCCCGAAATCTCTGAACAATCCTGTCCAGACTCCTGAGAGTTCGTTGACTACTGACGATCAGCTTGGACTGGTCATATATCCTTTGAATCCTTTGTTTGACCCTGTTGTGATATCACCGCAGCATCTGTATAGTCCATACGATCAGCTAGGAGTTCCTTTGGAACTATCCCCTCGTACATCTTCAGTTGTTCATTGTCGTTTGTTCTTAGATATGGAACCTGAAGGCGACGCTCCAGTTACCTCTCCAAATCAATCGAAAGTTTCTACTCCACACTGTTGAAGAGGAAGAACACCAATTTCCTCCTGAAGGTTTCCCTATACGGGGAGCATTCCCATTAGTGTGTATTGGGATTTTCCACCTAACTATGTGACTTTAGCACAATGTCTCAAGTACACCTAGTGCCTCATCACTTTATCACAACCCTATTTGGGCATTTGGTGCCATGCCTACTACAAGTCCCTTCATTTCTAACCCGACCTCCCAACAGGATGTTACCTCAGTTCGGTGCAACCCACCATTCTGAACCCTCTTGTCTCGTCTGTCCCAGTCAACCATCTGGTTTAGTCGACGGTCTCGAAGAATGTTATTTTTAGTTCTTTGATCCCTCCAGTAAGTGGACAAGATGTGACACCGCCTCGGGGGTAGAATCTAAGTGTTTCTATGGTGTCAAGCACCACCAATATGAGTAGCTCACAGGCTCACATGGTTGGCATGAGCTAGCCTTCTTCTAGTATTATGCAAAACCTTGTTGCTCCTGCTGGATCGAGCAATGTCTAGTACCAACAGGTCCAAAATATTGTTGGTCCATCTAGGTCAAGTGATTTCCAGTACCAATAGCCTTATGAGGCTCAAGTTCAGTACCAAGCTTTTTATTTTCCATATGGTTCTCAAGGAATGGTTAATACGCTTTACTTCCTTTAGTGTGGACAGTATGTTCAGCCTGATCCATACACTTTTTAGGGTGGCTATGGCTAGATACAGTTCGAAAATTTCTTTGTAATTATTCAAGTACCTCTACAACAACAAGGCCAACCCTTTTTGCAGTAAGAGTCGTTCGCACAATAGTAGGGGCAGATGATACTGCAGCAAGGAAAACTTCAACAATTGTAGGGGAAACCCTCGCAACAATTACAGCAAACCATGCAGCAGCAAATGCAGTATGCTTCGCAAACCTCCCATCCTATGTATTCACAAGGCCAAGCTCTACAATCGCAGGGAGAACCTTTGCAGCCACAATGTCAATCCTTGCAGCAGCAAAGCCAACTCGGGTAGCAGAAACCCTTTAATACATATCAACAAGGTTAACCATTGGAAGGACAAGGCCAGAATCAAGTCCTACAATAGTAGGCCCAAAATCCTAATGTCCTGGGGCAACAGGTACAGAATCCTTTTTCCCAAGGGAAGCAGGTCCATAATCCCTATGTCCAAGTGCAGCAAGTGCACAATCCATATGCCCAAGGCCAGCAGGTCAAAAATCCTCTTATTCAGAGGCAACAAGTTGTAAACACTACAGAGTGTTGGGATAGAAAGACACAATTACATCAGGGTATATAGGCTAAAACTCATAAGATGGTAGGGTTCATATTGAGAGGCCTCTAAAAGGAGGTTTATCTGAGGGAGTGCCATGTTCAAGGGAACGATTGCTGCCAAACCACACTTTCAAATACGGAATACAGTTATATTGTCCACTTTCCCTGTCTGATTAATTTTATGAGTCCAGACGGGTAAAGTCATCGATATTTTCATCTTTAAAGAGTCTTAAAAGGACCACAAAAAGAGTGACTCTTTGCCCTATCTGATTAGTTTAATGAGTCTAGACAGGCAAACTCGTCGATTTTTTCATGTTTTAAGAGTCTGAAAAGTATCGTAAAAAGAATAAAATTGTATCTTGTCTGTGTAATTTAAAGAGTCCAGACCCAAAAAACTCAGTGGTCTTTTCATATTTAAAGAGTCTCAAAAGATCGTAAAGAGAGACTCCACGGTGGTCCTTTTGTCATAGTTGTTAACTGGGTGCGACAAAAGGTTAATAGTATACCCGGATCGGTTACTTTTCCGTTAGTTAATCTATTGAACTTGGATAAAGAGAAACCTATTTTCAATAGATTTCTTCCTCATTTTGTTATGAGTATGAGGCGACGGAATAAACTCGTTTTTCATCGTGAATTTTTAATGAGTCACGCGATGAGAAACTCATTACCTTCATCAACATTTTTAATGAGTCAAATGAAGAAAACTCAGGGTATCTTTTTCAGTTTAGTGAGCGAGAAAAAGAGGGAAAAGAACAGCTCATCCCTTCTTCATAGTTTTAATGAGCTCAAAGGAGGGGAAAAACTTGGGGATTTTTTTATTTAAAAGCGAGAAATAGTCCCGAAAAAGAAAGTTCTCTTGATGCTACTGTATATTTTTAACGAGCCCGGTAACAAAAACTCAGGATTTTTTAGTTTAACGAGCAAGAAAAGTACCTAAAAGAATGCTCAGGTCATTTTTATAAAGTTTAACGAGCCTAAAGCCAAAGCTCGGGATTTTTTCGGTTTAAAGAGCGAGAAAAAAACACCAAAAAAGAATTCTCCCTCGGTCTTTTTCTATTTAGTGAGCTAGAAAAAGATAAAAAAAGAGTTGCTCAGAGCATCTTCTTGCATCTAGTATGTAGGTGTTCTTTCCATCATCAACTCATTGCTATGACAATGGTGCTCATCGTGTCCCACTGATTTGCAAAAGTTACAAAACAACTATTGCGGTGTTTGGATGAACTTTTGAAGCAAATTGAAATTGTCCATCGCATGTTGTCCAGCAACCTAACAAATAGCGCAACCCCCACCCTCGATCCTACTAGAGATTCTGGCCTTAGGGGAATTGGTCCCCTTCCTGTAATATAATTCATGAATATGGAACAGTGGTCTTTATCGTGACCCCGGCTCTTACACTTCAGACCCCAGACTTCTGCGTGCACCTCTAGTTTAGTCTCCTTGTCTTTCTTCAAGCTATGAAATTCTAAGCAGAGGCTCTATAACTGAGAGTGAACCTATTGTACCCCCAAGTTCGTATCCTGAATGGGTGTTGCATGCAACCTCATTGTGATTTCCAGAGCTTCCTCCTGTGTTCCTATCTTCTATTGTGATAGAGCAATCTTCAGGTGGGGTAGAAGAGAAGCTATAAACCATTTGCAATGCTGATGGTCTAAGAGCTGCATGTTAGCTTCTCGAATCTAACACTTCAACCTTTGGTCTAATTCCCAAGGCATCTTATCAACCTTCATCACGTTTTCCTTAAATCCAACTACTGACAGTGAGCAGACTTCGGCTTACTAAACCCCTTGTTTAGTCTAACCCTTGTCATTTCAAACACATTAATGGATGCGATCATCATGCGCCCAGTATATGTTTACCCCTTTTCCAGGCTGGGATGCACTATTTATGAAAAGGGTACTCCTTGACTAAAATGGTCAAGCGGTTTTCACAAGTATCGTTCTCTACCTTTTCGGGCTTGAGAGACACAAATGTACGAAAAGGAACCATGTGGAGTTTTCTTTCCCGTGTCTTTTTCAAACTCTCTAAACATGAAAAATATATCGAGTTACACCTTTGTAGGACTCATTAAAACATTAAATGACATCGGATTCATCACCATGACTAACATGAGCTTCTCCTTCCTCGGGCTCATTAAACTTACTAGGTTGGATTCGTACGAAAGATGAACTTACAGTGCAAGCATGTGTTATCCCCTTCAAGCTTGCGATTAAAAAATAATTGGGGTACCTACCAAAAATGGTGGGGGAGAATTTGGAAATCTAATCAGTTGTGTTGGCATCTCACTCTTGAACATGACACTTTCTGCTTCGTGTCAGGATGGGATATCCTCCTTTTTATCGTTGACTTTCCTGGGTTGGGTCATTCATTTTTTCCTTCCATTTGATCTATGCCATGTCATCATGACCATCGATCTTATGGATCCAAAAGCTGCCAAATTTCTAGTTGCGTCGCTGATATGTTCAAGAGTTGTCCTTCTACAGTTACACTTACCCCTGATTCTCTGTATCATCCAAAATAATTTTTCATCCTTTTGTCTCATGTGGATGATGTGGGATATATCATGGCCCTCCTTTGACATGGTCGCTTCCTGTCAACTTTAGCTCATTATCCAGGAAGTCGTTTGAGAGATTCCCTTCCATTACCTTAGAGCTTTCATGCCCTAATGGCAAGTTCTTCGCACTCGACGACAAGTTCACATCATTGGCTTTCGATTGAGTGATTTCACAGGTGTTCGACTACAGTTCCTTTATTCACATTTTTTGAATGTATAGATAGTACCTTGAGGACCATTGTCATTATTCATGGTTTCTCTTGTGCTTGTTAATAGTTTACATCATCGACTGATAATCAAAATATTTTCTAACATGCTCGACATCAACACATCTATTCCTATGTTAAAATTTGTATCTTGATCAAGTCATGTTGGAGCGCAAGACCCTGGGCTCATATTACAAAAGTCTAGGTTGCAAGGTGATGTGCCATGATTATATTGATATACATGTCTCTCTCAGATGGATGGTTGCAACCATACCATGAGTTATCATATGTTATCCTTCTCATTATTGGATGGTTGTAACCATACCTCGTTTTCGCTATGATCCTCTTTATCAGATGGTTGCGCCCATGACTGGAGCCATTTACATGATCATTCTCTATATGGCTTTGTCCATGCCATGATTCATGTATCATTTGACAGAGTTTTCAGTTATGTATATGTATCTATACTTGCTTGTAGGTTTTCCGATGACAGACTCTGGTTCCCCACGCTAATTCATAAATAATTTCATCCCTCACTCTAGTTTGGCCTTAACGCTTTAGCGGGCATCTATTACACAGCATTTTGTCACTGCCCCTGTACTCCCCATTCCATCATCTTGGAGGACCTCTACAGTGAACCCTACATACTTCCCCTTCAAGAAGAAACTCCCATTGTGTCCCCCTTCATGAGCAGAACAATTCCCTTTTGCATCATTTCCCAAAAATCTTATGTTTTTCCCAGTTTACAAGGCCGGAGCTAATGACCAGTGGCCTCTTCACACCAATATGCAAGGATTAACACTTTCCATAGCACCGACGGAAGTGATTGAGCCCTATTCCAGTGGCATCATTCCTCTTTTAGAATTTTTTTTAAATAAGGAACCGAAGCTTCTAGCTCTAGAAGCTTCGTAATAGAAGTCTAGTAAATGGTTGGGCCGGATGGAGTTGAGGATGTCAGTTTGGGATCCTTTCCCTCTATAAGGATGGAACTATCTCAAGAGATAAGACCTTCTCCCATGATAAGAAGAACCCTCTCCCATCCATTCATGCTATATAAACCTCCCTTTTTCCCAAGCACAAGCTAGTGTTCATGTTGGTGTGCTAGTGTTAATTACGTTTGAAGTGATCAGCAAGTTATTCATAGTTGTATCTATCTAGTTGTTTGTGAGGGAGAAGTGTGAATTTGGTTTAGTGTGAATACTAAAGGGAAGAGCCTTAAAAATATCATTGTTGATGCCATCATGGAATGCTAACGGAAGTGTGTGGGAACCTGGTTTTTTCGGAGGAGAAAAGCAACGTTAAGACAATGGTTGTAATATCTTCTAGATTTAATATATATGCAACTATCAATTGATTTCCTACATAATGTGTCATCTCACATGTTTATGGCTTAATGCTTCTTGACTTGTTAGGTAGTTTGAATTACAATTTGTCTATTATCAGGGTTGTTGTTTGTTGTTGTTCACTTGTTTTAGGTGTTCGAAGAAGGAAACGGGAAATAGTTGGAGCAAGCAATCAAGGCCATCACCAAACAGGATAAGCGTACTAAAAGGTAGACCCTCTTAATTGGTTCTAGCCTAAGGAAATATTCCATATAATGTCTTGTTTGTGGCTAGACCCATTATCGGGCTAGAGGAATTGTTTGTGTCTGCACTTAGAATTTTACTCCACCACAAATCGGCAACTCCACTCGGGATCCAATTCTTCTATTTGTTTGCTTGGAATTTCATGGTTTTGTGTGAAATTTTCTAGTTTATATGTTTCCCTTTAGTTCTGTCTACTTTTCTCTGCTTACTGCTCTGGGTTTGAAATTCATAGCAGCAATTATAGTCCCAACTTTTGAAAAAAAATATTTTTTTCTTTGCATTCTTGCTCAGCGCGCTTATTTCACTAACAGCCGCACCAACCAGCACGATATGCTGAGAAACAATCGCATTGACCCCCTTATGGCACTTTTTATCAGTTAGGCAGTCGCGTCAACCCCCTTCTGGAAATTGTTGTTAGTTAGGCAATCACGTCGATGCTTGTAAGTGAATATTAGGGTTCACCCCAGATCTTGGCCAATGTGTTTTGCTCTTATGATTTCTACCCTATAAGATGTTTAGGTCGCCTTCTCCCTGACTAGAAAGCTTCATTTCATTTGATTTATTTGCTTGTTCATATGCCATCTTTTCACTTGATTTATTAGGTCAATTGATGGTTAATGGCACTAGGGTATCTAGGTTGTCATCCATTCAGCTGATTGTGAACTCAGTGAGTCAAGTTGTTGGTGCATTTACTCCTTGCATTTTGTTTATGGTCCTTCTATGGATTTGACCTCCATTACACAAGTTTGAAGAGTTTCGTTTTCTTGTCTAAACGTCTCTTTTCCAGCATAGATCACATTTCTTGTCTTGTTTTTGGTAAAGTCATTGTGTCATTGGTTTGAAAGAGATTCTCCTTTTCGTGTTTTTCATTTGCTTGAGAATCGATTGTCTTGAAACTTTTTCATTGAAGTGTTTGATGAGAAATTCATTTTTTCATTTCATGAAAAGTACAAAATTATAGTTTGTTTCATCAATATGTTATAGTAGTTAGCATCATTGAAGACTAGGATCGCATTGGCATTTGAAAAGAAAAATAATTCTCTTTGGTTTTGAAAGGACTGTTCAAGTGCACTTATTAGGAAATTAGAATTTTGAATGTATTTTTCATTAGTTTATTTTCTCGAAAAGTCAAGTAGTGAAAAATCATTTTTCTTTCGGTTGCTTGGTTGTTTTCATTTTATTGTGTTTCCTACCCTCTCTAGTGTAGACAATTCATCGAATTGAAGGGGTCTTGTCTCATTTAGCTACATTTAGGGATTTTCAAGTCACGTCGCTAAGGCCTGAAAAATGAGACATAATTCAAGATAAACTTTAAAATGAACTCAATTAACCTAAGGCGCATTTGAAACCTAAAGATCGCATCTAGAAGTTCTAGGCTAGAGACGTGTTCCGGAGTCTTTAAACCTAGCAATTGTCGTTAGCTTCAGCACTAGACAGCACTAGTATGGACTTGTGCTCCCCGTACCGGCAAGTATATAACGGGAGACCCCTCTAGGCTACAATACTTTATCCATAGGAAGTTGAGTCTTCCACCTTGCAAATGTGATACATCGAACACACCATTCGGCGAGATCGCTTGCTCGTACTTCTCGGTTTATTGAGCATTATTCTGTAATTCACGGTTTCCTGGTAATCCTTTTTACCTAGATCATCTGGAGTAGTCATTTGATCTTTTTAACTCATTAAATTTAAAAGATCATTCGAGCACTTGTCCTTTCAAGCTCGTTTCCAATCGAAAGTGATAGACTCATATTTGCTTCTTTCTCGACTCTTAAAACATGAAAGAGCACCAGTTTATTTATGTGTCTTAAAAAATTGTTGCCCACGATCTTATAACATCTTCTTAGTCTTTTCTAGACCAAATCATGAGTTTTCCCTAAAGTACATTTTAAATCCTTGAAATTTATCTCTCTTTTCAATATTGTGTTGAAGCACTTGTTCTTGGAGTCGGAGCTTCCATGCTCACAACATCTAGGGAAGCTCCTTCATATGCAACATCGTCACCAGCACTCACAGTTTCTACAAGGCTTGGTTTAAGCATTTTTTCAAGAATGAACTTCTGATTCAACTCAGACAACTTAGCAAATACACGGCTCGTGACTCAATCCTCCCAATATGATTGGTTCGTAGGTGACATACAGCAAATCTCAACAACTATAGGGGCACAAAGTGTTCTCTGTTGGACTGGCACGCGTAATTTATAGGGATTTTTGAATTTAAATCCAAACTTTCCCCCCAAATTCTGACAATTGATGTTGTTTTGGCGACATATATTTAAATATTTTTGCCTTAAATGCCGCTAGCCTTCTCCTCTTAACTGTCTTCTGGCTGTCAAGTCATGAACAGTGACTTCAACGGTCACTCCTCTGTTGTGTTGTGCGGTGCCACCCTCTATGGCGCAGCTGCCTGCACGCAGCTCCCTGGATTGCATCTTTGTCATTGGCCGCTGCAGCCCGCCTGTTGCGTAGTCCTCCAACCTTGGCAATGTAGTTTATAGTCCTGTTCTCTCCTGTAACTGCCTAGAGCACTAAGACTATCCTGCTTCCATATAGTCATTGTGTAGGACCCCTGTATATAGCTTCAATCAGCTCCCATTCACTCTTCCTGAAAAAGGTTCTCGATTTAGCTTCGTGAGCTGAATTGCACCTCCATCTGTAAGTTCTTTGATAATGTATGGCCCCAACCAATGCATCTGAAATTTACCCATAAATTTAGTGAACTTGCTATCATATAATAGGACAAGATCATTTACCTTAAATGTGTGAATCTTGATGTGGTGATCATGCCATGATTTTTCACGTTCCTTTTGTACTTGTTGATGGAATCTTGCCAAGAATCATTCCTCTTCAAGCTCCATCAGTTGCGCAAGCCATTTCTCCAAGGCTTTGCAATCCGCCATACCTGTGAGAGTTTCTATGCACAGACTAGGCACAATATACTCCATTGGTATTACAGCTTCTACACCATAGACCAATCTTAATGGTGTTTGTCCTGTCAACTTCTTGAAAGTAGTCTTATAAACCCATAGTACTACACGTACATGCACATCCCAATCATTTCGTTGCATGTCGTAGATCTCATCAACGCGCTCTCCAAAATTTTATTGAAGGCTTCAACAGTTCCATTGTCTTGTGGGTGATACGGTGTACTCTTATGATGGTAGACCTAGAATTCTTTTGTCAACGCACTGATCGTTTCGTTCAGAAAGTGTGTACCTCTATCGCTCATCAACACTTTCGGGTAGCGAAATATGGTTAATACATAAACAAAAACTTTGTTGTTGTAGCCCCTGTACAATCCTTAACCAGTTGTGCTTCCTCTCATCTGGTTAGATATTTCATCATGGTGATGATATAGCGCGCACTGGTCTTCTTCCCTGGGGGCTGAATTGGCCAAATAAAATAAATGGCCCATTTTTCAAATGGATGTAATGATACTTTGGGTTGTAATTGAAATTCATCTCTTCGCGATGGTCTGCCCATTCTCTGACATGCATCGCATGCCTTACAATATGCCTTGGAATCCTGGTGTAGCATTGGCCACCATAGACCTAGCACAAAATTTGCTACGCAGTCGCCTTCTTTGCATAATGTCCTCCCACAGCCCCTCCATGAGCTTCAGCGAGAATGTTATCCCTCTCAAAATTTGGCACGTATCTTCGCAATATTGCATCTTCACCCATCTTATACAATTGTCTCACAATAAATGAAAAATTTGTTGCATGCACTAGCAATTCCTTCTTTTGCTGACTTGTATACCATTTTGGTGCCATTCTTGTGGTCAAGAAGTGAATAACATCTGCAAAACGATTATCTTCTACATGCACCACAAAATGTTGTGCATCTGGCAACCCTTCCTCCAGATTATTAGGTTCCTCACCAATTTCAATTCCCGACAGATGGTCAAGTACTGCATTCAACCTCCTTGGCTTCACAATGACTTCAAAGTCATACTCCTAAAGTAGTAGCAACCATCTGAAGATCTTCCCCCCCAACATAGGCTTATTGACTAGGTATTTCAAGGCAGAATAATCTATGTACATATTGAAATGTCCTCCTAACAGATATCATTGAATAATTCTTCTCGACCTCTAATAATTTCCTACCCGTGAAGGCTATAGGATGGTTCATTTCTCCTTCACCAACCTATGTTAACACTTCACCCAATACAATGCAAGAGGCATCCACATGTACATGAAATTCCTTTTTACAATCAGGGAATACCAATATTGGCGCAGTGACCATCTTTTACTTCAATACATCTAAGTTGCGTTGACATTCTTCATCCCAACATAATGTTGCATCCTACTTCAGTAGTTTCTCCATGGGTGCAGTAATCTAAGCATAAGCTTTGATGAACTTCCTATAATATCTCGTATGTCCCAGCGTCGCGTGCAGCTACTTAACGGAATAAACTCGTTTTTCATCATGAATTTTTAATGAGTCACGTGATGACAAACTCATTACCTTAATCAACATTTTTAATGAGTCAAATGAAGAAAACTCAGGGTATCTTTTTCAGTTTAGTGAGCGAGAAAAAGAGGGAAAAGAACAGCTCATCCCTTCTTCATAGTTTTAATGAGCTCAAAGGAGGGGAAAAACTTGGGGATTTTTCGATTTAAGAGCGAGAAACAGTCCCGAAAAAGAAAGTGCTCTTGATGCTACTGTATATTTTTAACGAGCCCGGTAACAAAAACTCAGGATTTTTTAGTTTAACGAGCAATAAAAGTACCTAAAAGAATGCTCAGGTCATTTTTATAAATTTTAACGAGCCTAAAGCCAAAGCTCGAGATTTTTTTGGTTTAAAGAGCAAGAAAAAAAACACCAAAAAAGAATGCTCCCTCGGTCTTTTTCTATTTAGTGAGCTAGAAAAAGATAAAAAAGAGTTGCTCAGAGCATCGTTGTATAGATTTAACGAACGCGATGATGAAAACTTGGAGATGTTTCTTAACTTTTAAAGAGCAATAAAATATCACAAAAAGTGCTCTAACCATCGCCGTATAGACTTAATGAGCTCAACGATGAAAACTCAAAGATGCTTATATTTTTAAAGAGCAATAAAATATCTCAAAAAGTACTCTATTGAGAATTGCATGCAGCTTTTACTGCTTTTCATTCCTGAAGGTACTTTCATCAAAAAGCGGTAAAAAGTATAAAAAGGCAGCAATTCCTATCATATGGATTCATGCATGATAAAAAATCATGGAGAATGGACTACTTCCTCTTTTTTGAATTCAGAAAATCATGTCTCCAAAATAAATATAAGGAAATGCTTTGAGCTTTCACATGCATCATTTTCACTATTGAGATTTGTGAGAGCATTCTAGAGCTAAAGAGAAGCAGATTTTCCATGAACCATTGCAGGAGATCCGGGCAACCATTCGACATGCCGTTAGTCCCAGGTGAAAGCTAAAACCTTGCTCTATGCATTACTAAACTTTCTTGACAGTTTTATGGGTGGAATTTTGCATATCTGAGGTGCCTTAAAGCCCTATTTGCGCACTAACGCCCTCCAGATGGCCAGTAGGGAGCATTAAACACTCTGTACAAGCCACAAGATGGTGTTAATCCTCCCTGTGTAGCACTGGGGGTAGCGTTAGAGCTAAAGGGTGCAGTTAAAACCCTCATGCATGGATTCCTTAAGTGTTTTTGCCCCATTTTAACTGTTTTTAGGGTTATTTTGTGCGAGGTTTAGGCCGAAATGACTCACCTATGGAGAGAAGTGGCCCATGATAATGAGGAATTGCTAATACGAAACGAACCAGCATGCCTACTTGCATTGTGCCACTGCAGTTTACTGAAGTATGCAAAGTTGGAGCTGATGAAAGGGCAGGAGGATTTACTAAGATGGATTATCCAGCATTCGGATGTGCACGAGCAATTGTTCAGGATTGGAGATCAGGTATTGGCTAGCGACTGCAATGACATATATTTTTTGATTGGTTTGTCATGCCATGGGGCATAAGCAAACATCACCGGTGGCAAGCCAGATCCACGATCTACCTCAGAGTTGGTGCAATCCTACTACATCCCTGAGAGTGGACTAGTCAGCAACAAAGTCCCCATAGAGAGAATAATTCCTGGTCTATGAGGGAATTTTCATGGTTGATTGTGTGATTGGCGAGGTCAAAGAGTCCCCATGTTGTGACAAAGGCCCAACTATTGCTTGCAGCGAACCGTGTCTAGCCACAGATGTTCAACTAGTGTGAAGCAGTGCTTCGCCAGTTGAAGGCAAAATTAACAGAATGCAAGACTCGTACCCAACATAGTTTTGGGTACAGTACTATCATAGTCTCATTATTCCTTGAGAGGGTACCTGTTATGCACCCAAGAATGAGCTTAGGTCCCCTTGATCTGAGGGATCCAAGGCAGGATCGTTGGTCTTCACTCGATCCTCACACAGGAGGAGGACCAATCTGACATTTCTTTGATGAAGATTACTTCCAGTGGCTTTGTAGCTAAATTGTGAATATTGATGACTATGCTTATGAGGGTATGGACTTTACTGGTGACCCGGACTTGATGCTAACGCCCGGGACCAATTGGGGTCCTCAAGGTGAGAATAATTTTTTACAGTATTTTAAGTATTTTTTTTAGCTTTTGAATGTTTATGTAATGTTTTTATAGGTGAAATAAGTACTGAAATGAAACTTTTATGCTTAACACAGATGTGGCGTCGATATGACCTGCAGATGAACCTCACCATATGCGACAAAGAGGCCAACTTCTTACTAGAGGCGGCAATGTCGATAGTCTCCAAGAGGTTCTGAGGAACCTGGAGGGTTTGACGATGGGTGTCCCCCCCCTTCCTATGAGAGAGATTCCTTCTCATATGCAGTGGCACACAGTTTGTGTACCTGAGCGTTTTCTTGTTCCTCTTCAGACGGTAGCTAGAGCGGTTTTAGCATTTTTGGAGCAATAAGCTATTTTTAGCAGGGTTTTTTTTTTGGCGTAGCCACATGAGTGTTTGTAGCTAGGATTTTATAGCCATTTTGTACTTAAAACATCCAAGTTTTGGAATATTTTGATGTAAAAGACTTGATTTCGATCTATATATATACAGATATTTTTGGTATTTTGATGGTGTAAATGTGTTATTAAATGTTTTTTTTTTAACAAATTTTAACTCAGTAAATGTTTTACTTTTCATGCATGTTTCTATAAAGAATGAGACAAATGCCAATCTAATACATAATTAGATAATGAATTAGCAACTGTATTTAATTCTTGAGGAACATGTTCATATGTGATTATTTCAAATTGACGTTCCAGGAGTCGCACCCTTAGATAATGATGTAACAAGGTTGGATTGAAAATGTTATAACGGTTTGTCAATTGCATAACGACTAGCTGGGAGTCTAACCTGACCACCAGATTGGAGATGTCCCTTGATGACGCTTCCGTGAGAAGTGAAACGATGAACATGTACTCAACAATATTTTTGGTGGCAGTACCAAGAAAAACCCCCCTAGAGCAAAATAGTTCTAACTCAGGCATGTAAATTACCCAAGCAGCTGATGCAATGTGTCATGTGTGACAACTAGCACCATCTGTGTATCCTACATATGCTAAAGGTAATGACGACATCTGCATTGCGAGAAGAATGCATGAGACAAGTACTCCACTAAATAAAAAACAATCCAATCACACCAAAAATGGAAGCAAAACTTATGAATACATAAAATTACAAAGCACATGCCTAGTGCAATACTACGCATAATACTCTTCAGATAGAGCCCATATTTGGGCTCCTTGAGCGGGACTCCTTCTTGGTCCTACAGTTCATACCGTGGGGAGGACTTTCGTTACGACATAGGGACCTAGCCTTTTGGGTTGAAGCGTGCATGCGTCCAAGAGGTCATTTTTTGGATTGTAGAGCAACACAAGGTCACCCTCTTCGTAAGGAGGAAACTTAAGCACTTTTGCAAAGAGGGATTGTACCTGGCGCTTGTGAGCCCCGATTGCCATGTCGGCATCTTGACAGGTTTTATCTAATTGTTTAAGATATAGTAAGCGTTCTTCGTTGGCAGTAGTGCCAGGCATGGGTTCAACGGCTATTTCCATGGAAGGGATCTGACAATCAATGGGTTTTTCTTCGTCATAAAACTGGATCTCATGTGCGACAATAGACGGATTAATGTCGGGCATTTCCTTGTGAGACCCACTGAATACATCATGGAATTCCTGAAATAGGCAAGTGGAGCTCGCAATTTCCTCAGGATTGCAATCTGCTCTCATCTAGATGTTTTACACGATGCTTGTCTTGACAGAAATATCGATGGGCAATGATCTGGAAGTGTCTCCCATGTTTCCTTCCACATCCAAACTTTGGATGGTCGTGTATGGAGAGGAAACTATTTCTAGTATGTCAGGGGACAGAATTTGGGGAGGTATCATGTCCAAATCAGATATCAGAACATGATGGTGCCAATCCTCCCAATGTTGCTCTGCAAAAATCATGATTTCCTGAACAGCTTCATCCATAGGAAGGAGTTGATTAAATGGCTCTAAAGGAGGAGCAGTTATGGGAAGGGTGGTGATGTTGTCGGCAGTAACCAACATGATCAGAGATGCAGATGCAGATTGAATGGCTTGGTAGGCCAATTCAGCTGGTGACAGCGACAACTGGTCTCCAAATGTGTCAAGGTCAGAAGGAGCCGGTAGGATCCATGGATCGGTCAGTTCATGAGGAATAGATGAAAGCATGTTGACCATCTATGAAACCTTGGGTGACTGAAGAGGAAAACATCCCATGAGGGAAGAAGCCTTTAGTAGACCGGTACCTAAACTGACATAGCAGTCAAATCCACCTCCTACTAGGGGTACGAAGCCACTTGGTAATGATGAATAATCAGGGGTGCAGAAAGACAACTAATCTATTGTAATAACCTTTCCATCCAATGGAAATAGGATGATACGAAAGATAGTAGATATGATAGTCATCATGGCATATGTCCAACTGTTACCTAGCAAGAGATTATAGTCGAGTTTCTTATCTACGACTTCTATGTCCACCGTTATTGTTTTCCCATACAAAGTGATGAGAAAACTGGCTAGGTATCCTTTTGGGATAAAGGTGTGGTCGTTGAAAGCTTTAAGGGAGTTTGACGGCGGGGATAGGGTTGGGGAATGCAGGGCGAGCCAACATGAAGCCGACATGACGTAGGTCGAAGCACCTTCATCGATGACAATTCTGTGTATACCTTTACCTTTCGAAGTTATATGCACTTGGAATGCAAGCTTGTGAGAAAGGGGAGGTTTACACTTGTGCATGTTGAAAACAGCAAGCATGGAATCCATTGGGTCAATACCTCCAATAGCCTAAAGCAAAGCTTTTTGTTGCATTGCTCATCTTTGTAATACTTCGAGTGCCGACATAGCCAACAGCACTTGTGCCAAATCCTCTACAATGTTGTAGTGTTGGGCGGCACGTGCAGATGTATTGTGTGTTTCAAATGTGTAAACGGTAGAAAATCCTTCAACAGCCAAAGGATGTTGCAAACCATCATTGCCCCTTTGCAAGGGTTGCGGTTGGTTTGCAATAAGATTTTGTTGTTGTTGAGTGTGAAAAGGATTTCTAAGGACAGCGGGGGCCTTACCAGAATCCCTTTTCACAAGGTATTATGTGCATTCCTGAAGTGCGGACAACACCAAGTCATGTGGTCTTCAGCATAGAGCTTGCATGGATATCTGGTTGGGTTATCCTTTTCCTCGTCAATAGGTGCAGCGGCCTTTTGTTTTAGGTTGGGCTGCTTTGGTGACTGCTCTTCAGAAGGAGGGGTCTTTTTCTTATTCTTCTTGTTCTTGCCATTGGATTTTTGCGTAGACTGCACAGAGTTTATCGCAGTGGTAGGAATAGCAGTCGTATTGGTAGATGGGGCCACTGCCAACTTGGCAATGTGACCACTGATTTGTTTTATAGCAGCCCCAGAGGTTGCACTGACAATCCCGTCAGCGTGCACTCCGGGGTGCTGAGTGGCGGAAGCATTTGGGTTACCAGGAGCATTGCGGATTATGTCGTAGAGTTCCAGACTATGAATATATCAGATCTAAGTGTTGGGCATGACGTATGGATTGGTCTTCTGTGACCACACCACCTAGAGTGACATCTCTAGCGATTTGCGAGAGTAAGGACTTGCAGAACCAGTCCATTAAGAGAAAGTCTGGGGTGGGAACTTTGACTAATATCTACCTACATCTCCATTCATGAATATGATCAGAGATGTGGGTGGTAGTATCCTAATGAAATGAAATGAGGAGCTCTGTCCCAGTCTCATAGCGGATGGGTAGCTGGAAGTGCTTTAGGAATTCCATTGCTAAATCATCAAAGGTGTTTACTGATGTACATGGTAACTCAATATACCATTTCGCTGCGTTTCCAATGAGGGTGCGAGGAAAAAGACATAATCGGACACTATCATTCACCATAGAGTTTGAAATACACCAGAGATGGTAGGTGGTGATATGGGTGCCCGAATCCTCCCCCTTTTTTCCATTGAAATTTGGGATGTCCGTTGGTATTTTATGCGGGATCAGTGGCCATTGTAAGTTGTACTAGATGGGGTCGTTTGTCAACTTGTATAAGTCAGATATATCTAACATTACCAAGAAAGGCAGAGATTTAGGTACCCCCGACTTGAACCATGGTGATGACGGATGACTTGAGGAGCTTTGCGCTCCTCCCATCGTTTGGTTCCCCATATTATACATGGGTTGCATGGTGTAGTAGTTGCTTTGAGGTAGGGTGTTGTAGAGTGGATTTCCATGAGGATTTTAATATTTGGGTATGAAATTGCACCAAATATAAGTGATGCCCCCTTGACTCATTTGAATATGTGAGTAGGGTGCCCCCATGGACTGGTTGGGAACCCCTTGAGGATTCTCGCCCGACACAGAGCTAACCATTTGTCCTTGATTGAGAGAGGGAATGCTCATGTCAATTAGCGACTGACCATGCATGCCTAAGAATGGAAGGGGAACTGTTATGTTACCTACTGGCATGTGCATATTGGGAACCCAACAACATTGGCGTCCGACCATGTTGTTGGTAAACGAGAATCACACCCATAGTGCCGCATTCATTGTTATAGGGAGCACTGTATGTGGCACTTGTCGAAGGTATGCAATTTGGCACCATAGGGGTGGAACCTAGCATCTGCTGGGTTCCACTCATAGAGGGTGTCATGTGAGTGGTTGTACCTGGGATAAACGAGATAGCGGGATTCACCATTACCGGAGTTGTGATAACTTTCGACTGGGGGAGTGATGAAGGACCAAAAGTGTCCCTAAAGTTCCACAACCTGTGAGTCGTCGACTGGATAGATGGAAATTTTCCAACTACTGAAGAAGGAAGTACAGGTACCACAGGAGCCAAGACAGGTTCCAACGGATTCGTCAGTGGAGGGTTAAAGGGAGGAATAAATCCTTCGTTAAAGAAATCCTCCGGAAAACTTGAATCGTCGGTTTTCCAAACAGATCTCGTGTGAGATCTAGGAGACTGATCCCCCGAAGATGGGGAATTTGGTTCAGTGGAACTCGGCGGATCTTCCACAATTAGTGGAGGAAGTCATAACAATCGTCTGGAGTGACGACAAGGGCCGGATGTAGCCACGGTGACCAATAATTTTTATCAATAAATTTTATCATGATATTCTTTAAAGTCTCAAATGATAGCACTCAGGTACCTAAAAATATATATAAAAGAATACACTAAATGGATCAATCAACAAATAGAGAGAAATTACCTCGTCTGATAAGCACGGATTACCGGAGATGAAACCCAGTATCTCAATGAATAACAGAGAAGGATGGCCAAATGTATGGTTACGGTTACTCTAGAGCTTTGCCCGAACCTCAAATTGAGGGGCCAAGTACTCTCGTGAAGACGAGCACCCTCCCAAAAACTGAAGACAGAGTAGATCCGTCTGTGTTAGGTACCAGGACAACCCGTCCTAATCACCTTGTGTAAGTCCCTATAAGTTTGGCCACTAGAGATACCTCAGATCATAGACATCACCAGGGGAGACATAGTCATAGACAACATGTTGTGTGAGCAAGATACCTGAGTCCCCAACTCAGTTCCGAAATCCCCGAAGGGACCCCCAATACACAGAATGCTCAAAGTATTTGTAAGATAAGGTGGGCTACCTTCAATTACAGTCTGTTGTTGTCTCGTATTTCACTCTGCTTTTACTAGAGTGGTCTCGGTAGTATGAGTGCGGAAGAAATATTTCGCTCGTTAACGACACTAATTTGGTTTTTGACCTTGGGTAGTTCACTCACATGCTTAACCCAAGATCTTAGCCTAGCTAATGTTGGTTTGCTCAAAAGAGTTACTAATTGATTTTTATGTAAATTTTATGTGTACTTGATTATTGCCTTTGGTAGGGGAGTTGACGTATGAAATATGGTGAGACTCTTGACTCAATAAATCACGCAAAAACAATGCTCTCAAAAAATATTTCAATTTAATGCAAATAATTTGTATTTGACATGTTCATATTTTCCACATATTCATAGTTTCTTCCATGCACCTATAGTCTTTCAACACATGCATAACCAAAAGATTCTTTTCCAATGTTTCATAACAACTACTTGTAACCAAAATGAAGCAACTTATAACTATTTAAACAGAAGGATAAATACAAATTGTCAGTCTTTCCTTCAGAAAAATGTTTTTAAGAGAGAAAAACCAAAATCTTTTCCTACAAATAAATTTCTAGGACACCAATTTTGCTGATATAATACAGTTACAAATCTTATTTCAGCCCATGAGAAGATTTCCTATCCCTTTTGGTCCACAGACACTGCTGAAAATCAAGGTAATGGGAGACTAACGCACTGTAACAGTGCCTACAGAGAGTTAGTAGGCCCACTAACACTCCCTGTGAAGAGGCACAGTGCTTTATAAAGCTCTATGTAGCTTGCTAACCTGCATTAGTGTGGGAAATCTATCAAAAAGAGGGTTTCCAAGATTAGTTTCTGAGATGAATGTATATTAGTAAGATGCAGCAAGATATTTGGTGGATCAGAAATAGGATTGCTGAAGAATAGGAGCTCTTTAGAAGGAAGAGAGAACATAGAAGAGTTTGTGTAAACCGGGAACTAGATGTATAGTTCCTAGTGGAGTCGCCAATTTTTCTATGGGGTAAAATGCACGGTGTATCGAGAATGAAAACTACCCTCAAAGGCCTTCCCAAGACCTTCGATAGACTGTAAGATTATCTGCAGATGCTACCAAGTTATACACATGTTCATATATCAATATCAATTAACAAAGTATGGAAAGAGGATTACCTCAAGTCTCCTTCTAGATTTGTTTAGAGATCTCAATGCAGCCAAGAAGAACTCCTTCAAAGCCAGCTCCAAATCAATTCCTACACAAAGGAAAGGAAAACACAATCACCGAATACAACCTTGAAAACCAATATATGAATACACAATGAACATATATTTGCATACAACTAAACTACTCATCTAAACAAGTATCGAATGAACAACTTAATGAACAATGTTACTGACACCATGGAGTAGGGAACATAACTGCAGTTCTGTATTAATAACAGAAGAGTGATTACAACCATTCCTTGTATCAGTCTTCCTTTGCCCCTTCTGCTTCTCTTTCTCTCTCTCTCTCTTCTAGCTCACTTCTTCAAGTATGTGACAGTTCACAACAGCTTAGTAGGCTATCCTTTCAAATGCTCTGACCTCTTTCACAATGACCCTCCCATTACTTATATAGAAATCGAGTAAGGGTTGCCAAGTTCCTCATAGAGTTCACTAGGGCAAAAGCAATGAACTTGCCCTGCTTTTCAATTCTTTCCCATTTGCCTCCTTTTCTCAGATTAGAATTTCTCTAAATAGGTTATTTTTGGATGTTTCCTTGCTTTACATGAGTAAATTTAGGGATAAATATCTAGATATTTGTGATTCAATTTGTTGGTTTGAACCTTGGACCCTTAGTTTCACTAATTTTTCCCCTGGCCTAACAACTTGAGTTAGTAGGGTCACTAACGCACCCTTAGGCTTGGTAACAAGTTTTATAAAGTAGGTTCTCAATGTGCAACCAGTGTTAGTGTGGAATCAAGGCCTGTGACTGTGGTATTTTCTTCAGTCATCATTTCTTTCACCTCTAAGTTGATGAGGAGGTCATTTTGTTGTATAACATTTTCTCCAGGAAAACATTATCATCGGACCCAAGACCCAAGATACTAGTCCATCTCATAATCTTTGATCTACGTGGTGAGCCTCATCTCACACTAGATTCTTGTTTAATGTTTGACAATTTTTTTGACCACCTGATGTCCATCAGATACCTTCTCCTTGTTGACGCATTTATTTATTAACTCCTACAGGCCTTCAACCACTTTTATATCGCACATAAGTTTTATTCAGGTCTCCAAAAATGTAGTAAACACAGAGGGGTCAACCTCTGCAGGTGCGCTAGTGTCTGTCATCTTGTCCTCAATTCCTGAGTTGGATTCCTTAGTGAAGCTTTTCTTGGCCTCCATAAATGTTTCCTTCATGCGATTCAGATCAAAACCAACTTCCTTCTCTGGGGCCTTGCGGACCCATCCATCCTCTTCAATTTTTTTACCTTTATCATCGCCAATCATTATTCCTCTTCTCAACACTACATTCACACTTTTATCTTCCTCATAGGGCTCAACTCTCATCATCTGTAATTTTTGCGTACTTTGTTGAGGGTGCTCTTTCTTTTCTTGCATTTTAGTTATCAGCATTGGGCATTCTTCTATGGTATGGTCAAAATGACTGCAGTATTGACATGATGAGTGTCTCTGATTCTGAAACTCCCATGCATAGTGCCCTGGTGTCCCACAGTTGTAACAGATAACCTGACCCCGACCTCTACCAGGCCCTCCTCCTCCTCAACCTCATCCATGTCGCTGATATCCTCTACATTCTCCTCTGGCACCCTGCTCTGGAGGCAGAGTTTCTTCTTGCATCTAGTATGTAGGTGTTCTTTCCATCATCAACTCATTGATATTAAAATGGTGCTCATCGTGCCCCACTGATTTGCAGAAGTTACAAAACAACTATTGTGGTGTTTGGATGAACTTTTGAAGCAAATTGAAATTGTCCATCACATGTTGTCGAGCAACCTGACAAATAGCGCAACCCCCACCCTCGATCCCACTAAAGCTTCTAGCCTTAGGGGAATTGGTCCCCTTCCTGTAATATAATTCATGAATATGGAACAATGGTCTTTATCGTGACCCCGGCTCTTACACTTCAGACCCCAGACTTCTGTGTGCACCTCTAGTTTAGTCTCCTTGTCTTTCTTCAAGCTATGAAATTCTAAGCAGAGGCTCTGTAACTAAGAGTGAACCTATTGTACCCCCACGGTCGCATCCCAAATGGGTGTTGCATGCAACCTCATTGTGATTTCCAGAGCTTCTTCCTGTGTTCCTATCTTCTATTTTGATAGAGCAATCTTCAGGTGGGGTAGAAGAGAAGCTATAAACCATTTGCAATGCTGACGGTCTAAGAGCTGAATGTTAGCTTCTCGAATCTGACACTTCAACCTTTGATCTAATTCCCAAGGCATCTTATCAACCTTCATCATGTTTTCCTTAAATCCAACTACTGACTGTTAGCAGACTTAGGCTTACTAAACCCCTTGTTTATTCGAACCCTTGTCATTTCAAACACATTAACGAATGCGATCATCATGTGCCCAGTATATGTTTACCCCTTTTTCAGGCTGGGATGCACTATTTATGAAAAGGGTACTCCTTGACTGAAATGGTCAAGCGGTTTTCACAAGTATCATTCTCTACCTTTTCGGGCTTGAGAGACACAAATGTACGAAAAGGAACCATGTGGAGTTTTCTTTCCCGTTTCTTTTTCAAACTCTCTAAACATGAAAAATATATCGAGTTACACCTTTGTAGGACTCATTAAAACATTAAATGACATCGGATTCGTCACCATGACTAAAATGAGCTTCTCCTTCCTCGGGCTCATTAAACTTACTAGGTTGGATTCGTCCGAAAGATGAACTTACAGTGCAAGCATGTGTTATCCCCTTCAAGCTTGCGATTAAAAAATAATTGGGGTACCTACCAGAAATGGTGGGGGAGAATTTGGAAATCTAATCAGTTGTGTCGGCATCTCACTCTTGAACATGACACTTTCTGCTTCGTGTCAGGATGGGATATCCTCCTTTTTATCGTTGACTTTCCTGGGTTGGGTCATTCATTTTTTCCTTCCATTTTATCTATGCCATGTCATCATTACCACCGATCTTATGGATCCAAAAGCTGCCAAATTTCTAGTTGTCTCGTCGATATGTTCAAGAGTTGTCCTTCTACAGTTACACTTACCCCTGATTCTCTGTATCATCCGAAATAATTTTTCATCCCTTTGTCTCATTTGGATGATGTGGGATATATCATGGCCCTCCTTTGACATGGTCGCTTCCTGTCAACTTTAGCTCATTATCCAGGAAGTCGTTTCAGAGATTCCCTTCCAGTACCTTAGAGCTTGCATGCCCTAATGGCAAGTTCTTCGCATTCAACGACAAGTTCACATCATTGGCTTTCGATTGCATGATTTCACAGGTGTTCGACTACAATTCCTTTATTCACATTTTGTGAATGTACAGATAGTACCTTGAGGACCATTGTCATTATTCATGGTTTCTCTCACGCTTGTTAATAGTTTACTTCATCGGCTGGTAATCAAAATATTTTCTAGCATGCTCGACATCAACACATCTATTCCTATGTTAAAATTTGTATCTTGATTAGGGGGGAAGAATCTAAGTTTTTCTATGGTGTCAAGCACCACCAATGTGAGTAGCTCACAATCTCACATGGTTGGCATGAACTAGCCTTCTTTTGGTATTATCCAAAACCCTATTGGTCCTGCTAGATCGAGCAATGTCCAGTACCAACAGGTCCAAAATATCGTTGGTCCATCTGGGTCAAGCAATTTCCAGTACCAGTAGCCTTATGAGGCTCAAATTCAGTACCAAGCTCCTTATTTTCCATATGGTTCTCAAGGAATGGTCAATACGCCTTACGTCCTTCATTCTGGATAGTATGTTCAGCCTGGTCCATCCACTTTTCAGGGTGGCTATGGCTAGAGACAATTCAGAAATTTCTCGGTAATTGTTCAAGTACCTCTGCAACAACAAGGGCAAATTTTTATTGTAGCAGATTTCATTCGCGCAACAGCAAGGGTAGATGATACTGTAGCAAGGAAAACTACAACAACCATAAGGGGAACCCTCACAACAATTGCAGCAAACCATGCAGCAGCAGATGCAATATGCTCCGCAAACCTCCCAGCCTATGTATTCACAAGGCCAACCTCTGCAGTCGTAGAGACAGCCTTTGCAGCCACAACATTAATCCTTGCAGCAGCAGAGCCAACCCGGGTAGCAGAAACCCTTTAATACATTTCAACAAGGTCAACCCTTGGAAGGACAAGGCCATAATCAAGTCCCGCAACAGCAGGCCCAAAATCCTAATTGCCTAGGGCAACAGGTACAAAATCCTTTTTCCCAAGGGCAGCAGGTCCAAAATCCCTATGTCCAAGTGCAGCAAGTGCACAATCCATATTCCCAAGGGCAACAGGTCCAAAATCCTCTTGTTCAAGGGCAACAGGTTCAAAACCCATATGTTCGAAGACAACAGGTGCAATATCCATATATCCAAGGTCAACAGGCTCAATAGCCTCTTAACATGTATGTTCCTTATCAGCAACCTATGACCGAACACTTCCAAGGTGTTCAAGGTCAAAATCCTCCCTATGGCTAAGGTAACCTACAGTGGGGGTAGAATCAAATTCCATATGGCCAAAACCCTCCACTATGGGGGAAAAATCCTTACTAGCAAGGATGGGCTCCTCTAGTTGGACCCGCTTATCGACCTCCAATTCCTTTCAATACTCAATTTTCATTATTGGCCACACTAGAGTTTCCGGATGTGACTCAACTCATGAATGATCCAATTCTTCATTCACAATTCTAGCCTCCGGTTCTGTCCAAGATCCCGAGCAATTTTCCTAAGTTCGACAGGAAAGCAAAAGAAGATCCGTAGGCACATGTGATGACATATCACCTCTGGTGCTCTTCAAATTCTTATGTTGATGACTCTATTCATCTCTATCTTTTCCAATGAAGCCTCACAGGTGTTGCAGCCAAGTGGTACATCGAGCTCCATCGAAGTACTTACCATGACTTCAACTCTTTAGCCATGGCTTTCCTCACGCATTTCCAGTTTTCGGTTCACTATGAAACAGGAACCTATTTGCTTACATCGCTTAAGGAATATATTGTGACACACATCTCCGATCACATCCATGAATGGAGACGTAGGCGTCGATTGATCAAATTCGCGATTGTTGATCAGTTGCTCACCGAATGATTTACCAAGTCATTCATCACTCCAATTGCTCATGCCTAGTACTTAGATCTCATTTATTCTTAGTCTGGCACTTTGTATGAGTTATTACCCGAGGCCATCATCTAATCCCATGGCATCGAAGTCATAGGCTACACCTCTTGTTGATGGAGTAATTGGTTCAGTATCCCAGACCCCTGCCAAATCTTCTTCCAAATAGAAGTCGGTCTCAAACACTGATTCCAATAGTTCCTCCCAGAATCCACCTAGCCCTGGTAAAACCTCAGAGGTCCACGCTATCCATTCTACCATAGCGGAGAAATCCTCGAAAGGTAAGAAGAAAGGCAAAGGCAAGGGTAAAGCCAATGCCCCAAAACAAGGTCCTCCTAATTCATCTGTTGGTGATTCTTAACAACAGAAGCCTAAGTATCCATGCCTCATTTGTGAGGAGGATCACTATACTAAGGATTGTCCCCAACGGTCTAAATTTAGTAGTTTTCTCAAAGGGACCCCATCTATCTTGAAAGATCCTTTTCCATCTCAGCAGACTCAAATAGCAGACCAACTTCAATCATCTGCTTCCTCAGGAACTCAAGTGTTCATGATGATTACGCCTATTAATGTGGCTACTAGATCAAAATATTATCAAACTCCTACTCTGACAGCAGGGAAAGAGAAAGAAGCCTCCCCTTCTTCTACCCTGAGTTATGGCCCTCTTCATATCGAGCGCCCTAACCCTGATTCCCCCATCGGACCACCTTCTCGAGGTGTGCTAAGGAAGTCCTTGTATAATCCCAATGCTCGAGTTGCTTAGCACTATAATATTGTTGAGGATTTGGCTGAGGTGCCATCAGCTATGTCGGCTCTTGAGGTACTCTAGAGCTATCCGTCTAAGTAGAAACCCTTGTTGTCGGATATTGGGGACATTGATCCTACCAATTCCAATTTGATATATTTTGATCTAGAGAACCACGTTCCACGACTGCCTCATCAGATTACCTTTCTCATTCAGGTAATCATCAATGAGAAAACCATTCATAGGACTGTCATTGATGAAGGTGCTTCTACCTACATCATGTCAGTCGCTTCTTGCAAGGCAATTCGTTCTCCTACTTTGCACCAATCCCCTAACACTTTAGAAGCTTTCGACAAGCACGATTCATGACCCTTTGGTGTCTTACCCAACCTTGCCATTACTTTGGAGGTAAAGGCAATACATGTTGAGGTGGAAATTGTTGACGTTAATCTTAATTATAATCTTCTACTCGGACAAAGCTGGACCCATGCCATGCATGTTGTAGCCTCCTCCCTGTTCCACATGATTCATTTTCCCCATCAAGGGAAGATCATCACAGTTGACCATCTATCCTTCTTTGCCTCTTCCTCCTTTGATGGTAATATTTCGTATGTCAAGCACTTTGGTGCTCCTTATGAGAGTGTGGGGGCAGGTCTTTTTAAGGATTCTGCCTTCATGGGAATTTTTCCATTCCCACCTCCTCATGTTGCCTCTGTCAACATAATCTCAGTCAAATCTGATCCTTAGGTCATGCCTTCACCAAATATTGTAGAGATCTGGGGTGAGGTTATGCCACTTAGTCCTGCCGAAATCAATTACGTGGAAATTGTTTCGGTATCAAGTTTTGTATCCTCTAATTTTCCTGTTTCGAGGACTTTTCTCTATATGTATTCTCAATCCCCATGGCTTGGTGCTTCAGAATCTCATGATCCCTTAGCCGAGACTTTTATTGTTGAATAGAGAATCATGGAAGTGATGTCTCTGGAGGAACCACCTTGGAATGATATTCATCATCATTCCCCGTTCTTGCCTACCTAGGCAGTCATGTCTATGTGTCTTGAGAAGTTCTCTTCTTCACTACCTCTTGACATGTCAATTTTAACTACCAGTGTCATTCTCTTTCAACTAAGGGCACCTTTATCACTTCATGGATTCAAGTTTTTTCTCCCTACCCAAGTTTTTACCGATTTCCCATTCTTGCAATGGGGTTGTCATTTGACTCCTAACCCTACCTCGCCCAGGGGGCATGGGGGCAAAGCCTTATATGAGTTATACTCTATTCTTTGGCAAAGTCGATGCTTACTCATCATGGCAACGGTAAAACTCTAGTGGTCATCTATGTTGATGGATTACCCGAGTCCAGGCATGGACTCTCTCAAAAATTACTATGCTTAGGTCATCTTGCATGGTTACTTGTGTACATTAGTGTGTCATTCATTTTTGTGCAGTGTGGTTTGGTGTGTTAGTTTTCAAATAGCTTTCCTGTTTACTATGTTTTTCCCTGCTTTGCAAATGTTTGTGACTCCTCACATCGGTTTCGCTGATGGTGCTTGCCGTAGTACCCGGAATCTATCCTCCATGGCATGGGCTATTTATGACCCTCATGGTGAGTTGATTGATCTTTAAGGTATTTTTTTAGGTCACGCAACTAATAATATTGTTGAATATAGTGCAGTCATCGAATTGTTGTCATAAGCCATCTCTCTTGACATTTGGGCATTGGTTGTCAACATGGAGTCACAGCATGCTGCCCTTCAACTCAACAGGCAATATTTTGTTAGAAACCCTCATATATTGAGAACATATCTACATATTCATCTATTGGAAAGAAATTTTGATTACATTACATATCATCATATTCCTAGACACATGAATACATTGATAGATGCATTAGCTAATTATGTTTTGTATAGACATTTATGATACATGTGAAAAGCCAAAACATATCATTTGTACCATAGTAAGCAAGAAAATACAGCATATATATATGATGATAATGTTTGATACATCAAAAAAATAATGTTTGTTCAAATAACATTGGCGACTCGCAGGCCTCACATATCTGTGGCATGTAGGCCTCAAAAATGCAAATGTTGGACCTAGGAACTAATTAGCATGGTGATCATGATAACATGAAACTACTCATGCAACACAAGTCAACAATCAGAAGATCTAGTCTGATACTCCCACCATATGCCTCTAGTATTGGCACAGGATGTCTCCCACCCAGGCATACTCTGGGATACCACGAATCAACCCCTCAATCATTGACACTCCCCTCCTAATAAGGAGTGACATCAAACTGGCAAGCGACACAACCTAGCTATCAGGGACATCCCAGTAGGATGCTCCGGTCCAACATCTGCATTGATAAAACAAAATGTTATAAACACATATATATCAAAAAAAATAAGAATTTGATTTTTTACCTTTGTTGTCAAAATCCTCCCCATCTGGCAGCGACATGTCCAGATCTTTGCAGAAGTCAGTACCGTTGTATGGCCAATCCTTCACTACAATCAGTTGTCACCATAGCCATGAAAAGAAGGTGGGCATGTAGGACATATGTTGGCACCCAGTGATCCTAGGCATGAAACAACTCCAATGAACCATCTGTTGGTCTTGTGGCATCGACGAATCTACCTTAGTTAGCTGGTACTGGAACAGCGGAACCCGTTCCAAGAAAAAGGTAACTATTGTAGATTTGAAGCAAAATTGCTTCAGATTCCCCACCTTAGCTTTTGTCAGCTGGAATTTTATTTTGATCTTCATAGCTTCCACCCAGTTGGAGATCGTTGGTTCTGTACAGTCGATAGCATATAGAAATTTTGACTCGTTAGTCTCGTGCACCGCTTGGGACCGTACCACTTTGTTGATATTCAATAGTAGCACTCTCAATGTCAGATCTCACACACTGGTAATCTCAATCTTTCCGCTCTTGGATTTGAGGGCTTCTGGGCAATGCTCAGCAAGTAGCATGGATATGCTTTCTGCAAATGGTCGTGACCCATATAGGTTGAATGGTTCCCCTCTCCGGCACAGTCCTGTGATGAAATATATGTCTGAAGTTTCCAACTTCATCTCCTAGTTACCAATGATGAATATTTCCTGATTTATGTCCCAAAGACTAATCAGGTATCGAAGCAGCTCAGGTTGAGCCTGCATCCCTAGTGTGAGAAAGAACTTGACGAGCCCACACTTCCTCTAGGAATTTAGGCAAATTGGATCATTCATTGCCTAAGTGTCCACATCTTCGTGCTCATGTTCTTTCCAGACTATCATTTTCAACGATTCTTTCCTACAAAAACCATGTATTCAAGTCGATAATCATTTTTGGCAAGTAAAATTTGGATTCAAATGGTGGATTTGAGAGGAAAATGGTTTTTTCCTTGTTCGTAGTGCCAATGCGCCTGTTTTAAAAATAGTTGTGCTGACAGCATGGTTGGGCATGTTAACTACCCTTAGCCGGGGTGTGATTCTATGCCTGGGAATTACGCCGACCAAGGGTAGAATTTTTTTGTCAAAACCTCCCTCATAAATCCAAAAAAAGGATGAAAACAGGAATAAACAGAATGGAAATGGAGCTTAGGGACTTGGATCTTACCTGCAACTAGCGGCTCCACGAATGACCTCCCGGATCTCCCACAACATGCTGCAGAAAAATTAGGGCAAAAATGGGTGAAAAGTTTTTCACAACAAGGTAAAATGGTAAATGGTAAAAAATATTTACGTTTCCCTCCTTTTATTCAATTTTTCATGAAATATTAGGGCTTTTAAGTATCTTTTACCTATTTTTCCTCAAGAATGGGATAATGCACTTTACCTTTTTTGTGCAGCAATAGGTGATGGATGTTCAACGATGATGTTGAGTCACGTTTCAGATCTTTTCTCGACTCGTAAAACTCAAATGAAAAGATTTCCAAGTTTTTTCCTTTTGACTTGTAAAAGAGAATAAAATCAGGGGTCTGCTTTCAAGCTCTTTTGTGACCCTTTAAACACGAAAAAATAGCCAAGCCCTTATCATTTCCAACTCATTAATGGATGCTAAACGTCATGCTCCTAGTATATGTTTATGCCTTTTTCGGGATGGGATGAACTATTTACAAAAAGGGTACTCCTTGACTGAAATGGTCAAGCAGTTCTCTCAAGTATCATTCTCTACCTTTTCAGGCTTGAGAGACACAAATGTACAAAAAGGAACCATGTGGAGTTTTCTTTTCTGTGTCTTTTTCAAACTCTCTAAACATGAAAAATATATCAAGCTACACCTTTTTCAGACTCGTTAAAATATTAAACGACAACGGATTCGTCACCGTGATGAACATGAGCTTCTCCTTCCTAGGGCTCATTAAACTTACTAGGTCGGATTCATTCAAAGGGTGAACTTAAAGTACAAGCATATGTTATCCCCTTCAAGACTGTGATTAAAAAATAATTGGGGTACCTGCCAGAAATGGTGGGGGGGAATTTGGAAATCTAATCAGTTGTGTCGACAGCTCACTCTTGAACATGACACTTTCTGCTTCGTGTCGGGATGGGATATTCTCCTTTTTATCGTTTACTTTCCTAGGTTGGGTCATTCATTTTTTCCTTCCATTTGATCTCTGCCAAGTCATCATGACCGCCGATCTTATGGATCCAAAATCTGCCAAATTTCTAGTTGTGTCGCCGATATGTTCAAGAGTTGTCCTTCTGCAATTACACTTACCCCTGATTCTCTGTATCATCCAAAATCATTTTGCATCCCTTTGTCTCGTGTCGATGATCTGGGATATATCATGGCCCTCCTTCAACATGTTTGCTTCCTGTCAACTTCCGCTCATTATCTAGGAATTCATCTGAGATACTCCCTTCCAGTACCTTAGAGCTTGCATGCCTTAATGGCAAGTTCTTCGCACTTGATGACAAGTTCACGTCATTGGCTTTCGATCGAGTGATTTCACTGGTGTTCAACTACAGTTCCTTTATTCACATTCAATGAATTGTGCTAATAGTACCTTGAGGACCATTGTCATTATTCGTGGTTTCTCTTGCACTTGTTAACAGTTTACATCATCGGTTGGTAATCAAGCGATCTTCTAGCATGTATGATGTCAATACATCTATTCACATGTTAAAATTTGTACTTTGATCGTGTCGTGTTGGGGCACAAGACCCTGGGCTCAGATTACAAAAGTCCAAGTTGCAAGAAGGTGTTACATGATTATATTTATATACACGTCTCTCTCATATGGATGGCTATGACCATAACATGAGTTATCATATGTGATCCTTCTCATTATTGGATGGTTGCAACCATACCGTGGTTTCGATATGATCCTCCTTATCGGACGATTACACCCATGCCTAGATCCATTTACATGATCATTCTTCGGATGGCTTTGTCCATGCCACAATTCATGTATCATTTGACAAAGTGTTCAGTTATGTATATGTATCTATACTTGCTTGCAGGTTTTCTGACGACAGACTCTAGTTCCCCGCGTTGATTCATAAAGCATTTCATCCCTCACTCTAGTTTGGCCTTCACACTTTAGGGCGCATCTGTTACACAGCATTTTGTCATTGTCCATGTACTCCCCATTCCATATTCCTAGAGTACCTCTACAGTGAATCCTACATGCTTCCCCTTCATGAAAAAACTTCCATTTTGTCCCCCTTCATGAGCAGAACAATTCACTTTTGCATCATTTCCCAAAAAAAAATTGTTTTTCCCAGTTTACAAGACTAGCTCTAATGACCAGTGCCCTCATCACACTGATATGTAGGGATTAACATCATCCCTAGCACTGACCAGAGTGACTAAGCCTTGTTCCAGTCACATCAATCCTCTTTTGGAAAGTTTTTTAAATAAGGAGTTGAAGCTTCCAGCTCTAGAAGCTTCGTAACGAACATCTGGTAAATGTTTGGGCCACATGGAGTCGAGGATGTCATTTTGGGCTCCTTTCCCCTATAAGGATGGAACTACCTCAAGAGAAGACCTTCTCCCATGAGAAGAGGAACCATCTCCCTTCATGTTTTATAAACCTCCCTTTTTCCCAAGCACAAGCTAATGTTAATGTTGGTGTGCTAGTGCTAATTAAGTTTGCAGTGATCAGCAAGTTATTCATAGTTGTAGCTCTCTAGTTGTGTGTGAGGGAGAAGTGTTAATTTGATTTAGTGTGAATAATAAAGGGAAGAGCCTTAAAACTATCATTGTTTAGGCCATCATGGAATGCTAACGGAAGTGTGTGGGAACCTGGATTCGTCGAAGGATAACAACAATGTCAAGACAATGGTTGTAATCTCTTCTTGATTTAATATATATGAAAATATCGATTAGTTTCCTACATAATGTTTCATCTCACATGTTTACATCTTAATGCTTCTTGACTTGTTATGTAGGTTGAATTACAATTTATGTATTGTCAGGGTTGTTGTTTTTTGTTGTTTACTTGTTTCAAGTGTTGGAAGAAGGAAAAGGGAGATAGCTGGAGCAAGCAAGCAAGGCCATCACCAAACAAGATAAGTGTACTAAGAGTTAGGCCCTATTAATTGGTTCTAACCTAAGGAAATATTCCATAGAATGTCTTGTTTGTAGCTAGACCCGCTATCGAGCTAGAGGAATTGTTTGTGTCTGCACTTAGAATTTTACTTCACCACACTATGTTAAATTCATCGATGATCATTCAAGGAAAATTTGGGTTTATCTAACTAAAACAAATGATGAAGTATTCACAAAATTTCAAGAATTCAAGACAGAGGTAGGAAATCTTAGAGAAAGAAAGATAAAGATCCTGAGATTAGATAATGGAGGTGAATATACTTCCAAAGAACTTATTTCTTTCTGTAAAGAGGTTGGGATTAAGAGGTAGCTCATTGTTCCCTACAATCCTAAACAAATGGAGTAGTTGAATGAAAGAATAGAGTTATAGAGGAAAGTGTCAAGGCTATTCTCCATGATCAAGATCTACAAAAATTCTTGTGGGGAGAAGCAACAAAAACTGCAGTATATATTCAAAATAGAAGTCCCCACAGGTCTCTTGACAATATAACTCCTGAAAAGGCTAATATTGATCATCTCAAGATATTTGGATGTCTAGTATATATCCACTTTCCTAAGGTAAAAAGGATGAATCTAGATCCTACAAGCAAGAAGGGAACCTTTGTTGGATATAGCAACTCTTCCAAAGCATACAGAATCTACATAAAGGAAGCACACCAAATAGAAGTAAGAATAGATGCAATCTTTGATGAAAGCATTGCCTTCAAGAAATCCAAGGATCTCCCATATGATTCTGATGAGGAGGATCTCCCTATGTTTGAAGAGGAAGCTTATAATGAAGAAGAAATCTCTCACCATGAAGAAGAATGTCCCAGTGAACCTATAACTATCACTAAAGGAAGGAAAAGACCTTATTGGTTAACATCCACTCTTCAAGAAGCAGAAGGTCACATGGCAAAACAAACTTTCAAGGAAAGCAAGAAACCAAAAATATACTTAGGATATGCAGCATACATATCAAAGCTCATTGAAGAAGAATCTTCTACCTTTGAATGGAAAGATGCAATGAATGAGGAGTACCAATCTATCATGAAGAATGGAGTTTGGGAAATTTTCCCAAGACCACATGACAAGTCAGTGGTAAGCTCCAAATGGTTATATAAAATCAAGCACATTGTCGATGGAAGAAATTACAAACTCAAGGCAAGATTCATGGCTCAATGCTTCTCTCAGGAAGAAGGCATTGACTATGAAGAAACCTTTGCTCCCACAGTGAGGTACACCACAGTCCGATCTCTGATATATATGGCAGCATCCATGGGATGGAAGGTACATCAAATCAATGTCAAATCATCATTTTTGAATGGAACCATATATGAATAAGTCTACATCAAACAACCATTAGGATATGAAGTAAAGGAAAGGAAGACTCGTGTTTGCAGATTAAAAAAGGCACTCTATGGCCTCAAGCAAGCTCCTAGGGCATGGTATGCTAGAATGGATTCATACTTGCAAAGATTGGGTTTCAAGAAATTATTGTAGATCCAAACCTTTACATCAAAATAGAAAATGATGAACCTATCATCATACTTCTATATGTAGGCGATCTTCTAATAATTGGGATCGAAGAAAGAATTCAAGAATGTAAGAAATTGTTGGTAGCAGAATTTGACATGAAGGATTTAGGACTCATGCACTATTATTTGGGTCTAGAATTTTTGCAAGATCCAAATGAAATCTACCTAGGACAAGGGAAGTATGTGATCGAATTACTAAAGAAATTTGATATGATGGAATGTAAATCCATGACTACTCCTATGATCACAGACTTGAAGATGTTAAGAAACTATGAATCTGGTCTAGTAAATCCTACCAAGTATAGACAACGAAGAGGATCTCTGATGTATCTAGTAAAAACTTAGCCATATATATGTTTTGCATTAAACATTCTTAGCCAATTTCAAATAGAATCGAGACATGATCATTGGATATCTGCAAAACATATATTAAGATATCTACAAGGAACCATCCAGTATTTCCTGAAATATGAAAAGGGAAGAAGTGTAAATCTAGAAGGATTCACTGATTTCGATTGGGGTGGAAGCGTGAAGGATGGAAGAAGCACTACAGGAGGATGTTTTAACCTAATATCCTCTATGGTTTCTTAGATGAGCAAAAATCAAGAGACATTGGCCTTAAGTAGTGTTGAAGTTGAGTACGTTGCAACCTACGAAGTAAGCAGGGAAGCAATCTGGTTGAGAAAGATGTTATCTGATTTGTTTGTATGACCATTGGACCCTACAGTCATACATTGTGATAATACTAGTTGTATAAGGTTATTTAAGGACCCATTATTTCATTAGAAAATGAAGCACATTAAAAAAAAAATAAAAAATTAAAATATATATATATATATACCACTACATTTGAAAGTTGGTATAGGATGGTGTGTTGAAGCTGGAGTATATTCCCACCGATGATCAAACTGTAGACATTCCAAGGAAGTCTCTACCCAATAAGAAGCTTATGTATTTCAGAAATAAGCTTGGCTTGGTTGACATATCTTCCCTAGTTGAGAGGGAGAGATAGACACATCATCCTTGTCTTCATTTTGAAGAAAGGATGGAGGATTGAGTAATCATCTGGCATCTGATACTCTTTGAGGATGTGTAGGGAATCCAAGATAAGATTAGGCAATAGGATCGATATTCTTTGAGGGTTAGGGACCCAAAATAAGAATAGTCCTAGAAGATCATACTCAGTGAACACCCGGGTGGGTATGTACCTTGAGAGATAATGATTAAGGTGTCTATCATCATTGGTCTCGCTAACATTTTGCTCTAATCTATTAAGAGATAGAGTTTTTAGTCAAGGCGAGGCTTGCTATGTGACAATGTTGGTTATCATGATGCTATACATATGGTTACTAGTCTGACTCTTTTTATGAGATCTCTTTAGTGATGAATAGCCTTGTACCATTTAATGAATACCTTCCTAGTTAAGAGGGAGTGTTGAACAAAATGTAACTAGGTTTGGTTTTCATTATGACTTGTAAATATAATATTATGTAAAGAAAAGAAACAATTATTATTATTCCTTGCATCATGGGTTTCATGAGCAAGATGTGTTTACCATAGGTCAAAGGCATCTTCTTGATGTCTTTAGGATTTTGTGTCTTAACATAAGTATTATTGAAGTCATGTTGTCAAAGATTTATGCTTCAATAAACAAGTGTCACTATCCCTTACAAGTCGTCTAAATGAAGACATTGATCTCCTTGATAAGTCAACCCAGCTTATGGCTCACGTGCTAGTCTAATGTATGTCAATGCTAACCCATATATATAACACATGAAGTGGCATCAGAAATGTAGAACTTCAGATCGTCTCTGAAGAAATAAGCGAAGAAGAAATACACAGTGAACCATAGTGACATATGTTCCTCTCAATGAAGCTCAGATACTAGTCTATCTCTCGATGAAGCTTAGAACAGAACCTATCTCTCAGATAATTCATCTATCTCTATGTGAAGTCATCCCTCAGTGAAGCCTAGAACATAAGCTATTTCTCGATGAAGTTTTTATCTCGTTGAAGCTTGGATGATCTATCTTCTCTCAGTATAAGATTGTCCTATCACTGCCAGTATAGCGAAGAACTCAACTCACTGTCTCAAATACTGTGTCATTCAAGATAAAGTGAATAAATGTGGTAGCCAAGGAGTAGTGCACTGTGATAAGAAGGTGAATGTATAAGGAGGTCGAAATCTGAAGGAGTGCAGTGTCATAAAGACAAGAGATTGTGAAATTAAGACCGAATAGTGCAAGGGATAGTGACAAACATATTGGAGGTAATCTTTAGTCAAATTTTTGTCAATGGTCTTAGTATTCATCCACTAAACATCTATAAGAATATATTCAAGGGTTTTTCTCTCAAGAGGAGAGGTTTTGACTTGGCTTGGAGCCAACAAACTGTGTACTTGTTCTAATGTTGATATTCTATTTTGATAACTATTTGAGGAACACACTAACATAATGAAGATAAATAGAGAAAGACAACACAATTGTTATCAATAAGCTTAAGAAGAATCATTAAGCCATGAATTCCCCTAGATTCTTCAACACTAAGTTCCATTACTTTTGCATATGAACTCTGATAGTGGTTATTTATGTATCATTGGAAAGGGCTTTGTGTGTGGAATAGGGGAAAAAAATATTTTCACTAAATAAACATAGTTTTATCCAAAAATAATTCATTTAATGCCTCAAAATTCTCCTAGAAGGTTTCAAACCTGAATTTTCCAAACTAGTTCCCACTGGTAAAAATGGTTTTATGAGTTGGTTCCTCCTCTTTTTCCACTCTAAAATCATTGATATGGATGATAAACAATATAATTCTCTAATCAGAATCACACCTCCAAATTTTGGGAGTATTTTGGGCCCCAAAATCTTATACTAAATGAGGTGAGAAAAAATTTCCTCCACCTTTTCTCGAGCATACCCTTTATCCTTACTTGGGAGTTGTCCTTTCAAACCAATATAAAAAATTTCATGCTAGATATGTATTGTAGTTATGGACCTCTTCAAAAAATTATATCTTTTGTCAACTCTGCCTAGGCATCTAGTGTCAAATCCTGCACAAAAGGTATGACTTGTTCCTCTTCTTGATTTAGCATGGAAGTCTCATAGAGTTTCAGGTTCTATACATTCACAACTGATTAAATGTGCATGTATGGAGATAGAATGAGTCTGTGAGCATTATATCCTACCTTTTCTAGTATCTCAAACTGACCATATCGCAAATCCTTGATTTTCTTACCAGGACCTTGCATCCTCCCCTTGTTCAACTATAACCATACTTTATCTCCCACCTTGAACAACTTCTCAGTTCTATGTTAATCATGCCTGGCCTTGTATTTTTCCTGTGACTTTTTTAGTGTCTCTTGTACCTATATATGGAATTTCCTAATATTTTCTACAAAATTTTCATCTCTCAATCCATCCCCTATAAGATCCTTCATTTCTCCTCCTCACTACCCATATGAAATATCCAAAGGCAAAAGTGGAAATTATCGAAAACAAGTTTCAAATGGGGACTTACCAGTAAATTGTGGACATGCTACATTATAAGAGTGTTGTATATATACCATATTTTCATCCCAGGTCTTTGGATGCTTCTGATTGTAACCCTTCAAAATCTGCACCAAATTCATGTTGACTACCTCTATCTAAGAATGTGAAGTTGTAGACCTATTTAACTTCATGTCCATCTTCTCCCACAATGTATTCAAAAAGGAATTGATAAATATTATGTCCCTATTCAAAACAATTCTCCTTGGAATCCCAAACTGCACCTAGACCTATCCAAAGAACAAGTTTGTTGGTTTTTTCCTATTTATTATCTTTTTACAGGGCGTCAGAACACACATGTTGTTGAAACTTGTCAACTACCACCAAAAGGAAGTCATGTACCTTCTTGGTCATTCGCAAACCTCCCACAAATTCCATGCAAATTCTTTGCTAGGGATGAGTGGGTACAGTTAAGGAATGCTAAAGATAATTTTTCCTATTACTAGGCTATCTTGTACAACAATGCATTCATCCTCTTATGAACCTAGCCACCTATTCTTGCATCTTGGGCCAATACACATACCTTTGTAAGTTCGCCATTGTCTTCCCTACACCAAATTTCCCTCCAACCTTGGAGGTGTGAGCCTCTTTGATCAGCGACAATCGCTTACCTGGAACACGTAGCTTATCCATTATGTAGAGTAACCCATTTTGGAGATGGTAGTAAACACTGATGTCACCCTCGTGCACATGTCTCTTTCTCTGTAACTATTGAAACACCTCCTTGAAGTCATCATCCTCTAAATATGCCTCTTTGTATGCATCATGGGTTAATCGGTTCATGTGTATCATAGTTCCCAAACTTGTGATCTTGATGTGGGTGGCCTTGAAAGCATATCAACCAACTTTTTTGTATTTCCCTTCTTATATTTCATCGCTAAATAAAACTATTGTAAAAACCCCATCCACTTGTAATGTTCATTCTGTTGTAACTTACTTTGGGCCTGTAGGTATTGTAGTGGTTGATGACTTGTGCGGATTATTGTATCCTTCCCCGTCATATAGTGCTTCCACTTCTTCACAACTTTCACCAAATCATAGAGATCCTTGTCATAGGTATGGTAGATAATAACTACCCCATAAAATACTTCAAAAAGGTAGCATATAGGAATCATTCATTACATCAATATCACTCCCATATCGTACCCACTCACATGTATCTTCGCTTCGAACTGTTGTTGCATGTTCAGAAATGCTAGACTGGTGCTTGACTAATCTTCTTCTTTACATCCTAAAATTTCTTCTAATGACCCTTTCCCCACTAGAAACCCTTGCCACTTGTTTTTATGGAATGGAGTGGTGTTGCTACCATTGAAAAATGTGGCTATGAATTTTCAAAGATACTGTGATGTGCCAATGAAACTCATAACCTCATAAATATTAGTTGGCACCGACCATTTCTTGATGGCATCCATCTTGGGAGAATATATTTATAGTGCTCATCCACATATCACATACCCCATATACACCAAATATTTATATAAAAACTAACACTTCTTGATATTTTCTAGCAACTAGTGTTTCTTTAATGTCTCCAGCAACTGTGTCAAATGAGAGATGTTCTCCTCCCATGTAGCATTGTATACCATTATAACATCCAAATACAAATGAATCTATAAAAGGAAACAATATATCATTCATTAACCTCATAAATGTAGCTAGTGAATTTCATGGACCAAATGGCATGAATATCCACTCATACAAACCTCGCATGGTTTTAAACGTGGTCTTTCAAGTATCTTCTTCTCTAACTTGAACCTGGGGATATCTAGACTTTAATCCCAAGTTGGTGAAGTATTTCACTTGTTGCAATTGATCCAACCTATGAGTTTAAAGGGTTAAGATCCTACAAACTAAGAAAATAAATGGTCACTTTTCACTTGCATGTAAAAAGGTTTGCATGCCCCCAAGTATAAAGAAGTAGAGTTTCCAGGTCACCATACAGAAGTTCTTGCATTAGCAAGATTGTTCCACCCTCGTAAGAGACAAAACACTTCCTTGGATCTGTCCATCGAAATGGACGAAGGTGATTCCAATTCTAATCACCTAACCTTTGACGAGGGAATCCTATTCCAGTCTAATCCCATTTTCCTAAACGAACGGGTGTGTCAGATTAGTCATATTCCTACGCAGAAACCTACCTTATATCTAGGGTTTTTCTGCTGAAGCAGACTGGGGCGCATGCCTCTTGGGTTTTAGCCACATTCACCGAATCACTCGTGTTCATCAGGTGGATTGACTAGATATTGATGAGACATTCCTTGTGCAAAAAGACAAGTTAGGGATGGCACTTGACTAGTAGCTATGTTTGAACTGGGGAATGAAATCTGGTCTACGAGTTGGACCACTCTGCCTTCATGTAGAAAACACATCACTCGGAATAGTGAGGAAACAATAGCTCCCATGCTATAAATGTAGTCCCACCCAAGGAGTAGATTGTAACTAAAGGTCATTGGACTACCATCATGTTCAGATAAACGGTTTTCCTTCTCAAAGTTATGAGCAAACTTGGAAGTATCCCTAATGGTCCACTAGTTCCATTGTTGAAGCCTGTCAGATTTCGAATCTCAGGCAGAAGCGATGGCGAACAAATCACTTTCCAAGCAGTTAAGGAAAGGATACTCACAAAAGCCCCTTCATCTATGATAGTATCAACCATGATCATTCTATAAGCTTGTACTATGATTTGGAATGGTACATTAGACGGTAGACGGGGTCTGCCTAGTAGATTCCAATCGAAGGAAACGACTAGATTGCTTGGAGAAGGGACCGAATAAACAGTCGGGTAAATCTCTAACGAACTTCCTTCCTGTGGTAAAGGAATGGGTAGATTTCCCCCATGCTCATCAGATTCTATGTTGACGAAAAGAATTTGAATGGTGTCGTTCTCATTCTCTTCGATGACTATATCACCTGAAGGTATACCTTCTGGAGGGACGACTACCATCTCGACCTATTGAATTTGGTCCTGTGTGGACTTATAGGTTTTATCTTCAACGATAGATGATTCAACCAACCACAAAGGTGTGTCGATCAGATTTTCAACTAGTGATGGACTCGACAAGAGTTTCTTATATCCAGGAGGAAGCCGTAGCGATGAAGTAGGATGGTTATCCAAGACTCTTTTAGCTTCGTCCAGGAAGGGACAACGGTGGATGGCATTATCGCCTTCACACAGTCTACAAGGAAATTTAGATCTTTCTTTTTGTCCATTGACTTCATTTTCACTAGTTGACAGGATACTTTCAACATGATCGTTAGAGGTTGAGGACACTGGATTGTGCAAGCAAGGAGACTAGCCCCTTAAGATCCGTAGGATGCAAGGACAATCTCGATGATAGTGGTCTCCCTTGAAAATGACACACGAAGATTTAGGTTTGTATGATGCAGTGTGTGGATTTTCGCCAACCGGTGCATGGTTGCCCCCTTTTCCCATTGGCTTCTTCTTCTTCTTCTGCTTCCCTTTCTTCTTCTTCTCCGTTACTTGGTTTTTATTTTTACTAGCTTCACCAAGCGAAGAGGAAGAAGGAGAGGGAGAAATAAACGAAGCAGAAGGTTGCGGGGTAACTATAGCATCATTCGGTTTCTGATTTGATTGCTCAGGAATCATGGTTTTTTGAATGACAAAGGTCCAGAAAAGCCATACTGGCAGGCCAATTTTCAATCCTAGAAGGGACAATGTGGCCATATGAGGTGCACCAACATCTCCCCAAGAGGAGAAGGGACTAGGATTCCCCCCAAGGGGAAATCCTTGATTGGTGGACTCCATTTTCTCAGCCTAAGACCAATGAGGGAACATTGATGTTATTCTGATTAAAATGAATTTTATGACGCTTTGACACAAATTTCTTTTTCAATTTTTAAGAGTCGAGAAAAAGTTAAAGATGACTCTAGTCGTCTTCGATTTTTAATGAGCCTGAAGTGACAAGTGCTCAGATGGACCTTTTCTTTTAAGGAGTCTGAAAAGGAACGAAAGTGACTACTCTGGAAATCTAGATAGGGGGATTACCAAACCAATCGCAAAACTACAGAATACTTTTTAAGGTACGGCAGTCAATCTTCCTGAATGTTGTGTTCAGTGCATTACGATCAATAGGGCGGTAGACACGGCTTCCTAAGGATAAAGGATATAGTGTATTGTGGTCTCCCAATATATACTCGATGGTACGTGGGAGCACAAGTCTGTACTGGCACTTGTCGTATCAAAGAGGAGGAATTACCCAACCTACGATGAAAATGATAGTTATCGGGCTTTACGACACCGAAATATGTCTCTAAACTAGATTTCTAGATGTTGTGCGTTAGGTTCCAAAGCGTTTTTATGTTCATTGAAATTTATTTTACAGTGGATCTTTCTTAAGAAGTTTGCCTTTAAGGTTCACCGCATGATTTAGATATACAATTCCTAAATATGCAACCTAAGATGATAAACATTCATTTGCTTTCTTTTTGTAATGAAAGTCATAGCTACTAAGGAAAGAGAAGCAAGATTCTTTCAACATAGAGCATAGAGCACACACTAAGATGCATTGTCCTAAATCAAATCCATAGGTAGTCTAAATTAAAATGCACATGCATGTATTTGTTTTTCACTTTCTTAATGTGTGAATGACAAAAAGAATGCTAGGTACGAATCTAGACTATTTTCTTTCACAACCACAGTACTAACAATTTTCTTTTCAAAAAAAACGAAAGGAAGACTAAGACGACACTTTGCGATTTCGAATTAAAAAATACTTTCGAGGCTTGAAATACTGTTAATTCAAATCAAATACAATGGAAAAAGTGTAATCAACTATCAAAAAGAGGAGGACTCTTTTCTTTGACTAAAAGCGACACTTTCAAATCAAAAGATGACAGTTCAATTAAGCTATTGTTTGCAAAGGAGAACTGTAAATGATGAAAAATACATAAAATCATTCACAATTATTTATCAATGGAGGATAAATAATGCAAAGGAAGGGAGTTTCAACAGTGATATACTGATCACAAACAACAAAACTACTGAATAAAGCTAAAGACAATGAAGAGAAAACCAAAATCTGGAGGTAGAAACAGTCTTAACTAATTGTCGCACCTGTAACACAGGGAAACAGGGAAGCATCTCACCTACGACACACGGGAGGTGCGATGCATCCAGACTTCCAATGAGAGACAGTGCGATGGTCCAGGGACAAGACTGGGCTTGATTTTTTCTCACATTTTGCAGCTTAGTTCAAGGCTTTAGGTTGAGCTAATGATAGGCAGTAAACACAAAGCATAGGGGCTGATCTAATGAGCTTACTTGAGCTACCACCAGGGCATTTAGGATGTTTGAAATTCATATTTTCAGTTCATAAACTAACCCGGAGATTGATTGAAGTAGCGTTGATCTACTTTGCAATTGCATAGCAAAAGCAGTTCGAAGGCTAGCTGGATTAACTTTAGGCTCCATCTGTAGTTTATAAAGCAAACAAATAGAAACAAACAAACAAGCTATTCACTCCCTAGCGGAGTCGCCATTTTGTTATCGAGAAAACTAGTGTCCATTCAGAGCTTCTAGTCCCACTAAGATGGGTAGCTATCTTAGAAACAAACAAACTAAAGTCACTTGTGTTTTCCTTTATGAGAAATAGATGAGAGAGAAGTAGAGGGTACCAACCTCAGTGTTTCACTTGGCTCCTTGCGTGTTCCCTCTCCCCTTTGACAGAGCTTTGCCACTCTTTCCTTACTTGTCACACTTCAAAGAACACATGTAGAGTCAGAGCAGCATAATACCATCAAAGCATAGAGATCTATAACCATAAACAATATAGGATCAGATATATATTAACCATGCAAATGCATATATCAATACAAGATTCAGAGATATACAAGAATATGGAGGAAAACTCAAAAATATTTATTGATAGAAGTAGTAGAAGAAAATATTACAACCCATTGATCTAACCCAACGCCATCCTCCCAGCATGAAATCCCTCTTCACCTCATGAAAATCTAGATCACCCAACACTATGATGTTCCACAGAGAAACCAACAACACTTCCTTACAAGATACAAAATTCCAACCTCTGGATCTCTAGGATGAGGGATCCATATATAGATATTTGCAGGTGGGTTAGTCAGCTTCTGGGATTTTGATTAGTGTCATTTCTCTGATAGTTATTGGTTCCACTTGGACATTTCATGATCTCTTACTCATCCCTGGGTGAATTCAGAGAGGCAAGTGTCAAATGGGCAGTTTCTAGAAGATTCTTTGGGTTTCCACCTAGCCAATTGCCTCTGCCATTTGTCTGCTCTCACTCATCACACACTATAGAAGGGCTTTTCAGTATGCATTGCACTTTCTACATGTAGTAGGTGAGATGCATTGCACCCTCAGAACTGAGCAGTCTGTATGGTCCAGTTTTGACCAATTTTGAGTAGTTTTTCAGGGAGAACTTCTGGGAGATGATGTAATCAGCTGACCTTGTTCTTTTAGGGTATGAAACAACACTTTTAGGGGCTTAGAAGCCCTTGGTTTATGGAAATATGATATTGGGGTTGTAGTGCCCAAATATGTCTATAACACCACGCCCAATGTCGTCTCTTCTAATGCCTGCCTAAAGATTCGAAGGTTGAAGGGAATACAAAACAGTTTCGTGTTGTATTGAATGCTAGAATAGTGAATAAAGAAATTTGTTTCTCCTTCTATTATGTCTGATGAATGGTGCATTAAGAAGTGAATTATATGGTGATTATAGTTTGCATTTGCGTTGAATGTATTACGTTGTCTCACGTTGGAGCATATGAAACATTTAATATATTGTTTTGAATGTATTGCATTAAATGTATTGTAGTCTATGCTTGAGTAATGATACATTTGCGTTGAAGAGTTGACTACTTGCATTGGTATATTGGTGTTTGCTTTGAGTGACGTTCAATTTATATGTTGAACCATTGACACATGTGCTTTGAAGGTCAAACCATTTATATATATGCCTTAAATCATTTTGAGGGTCCATTCATATATACATGAGTCAGACTATTCATATATGAAGTTGAGACTCGGTTCATACAATTAAGTGATATGACAGTCAGTCAATTGTATATGCGAGTTGGTCTATATCAAAGCAACTATTTGACATTAAAATAAAAGTATTCCCCAGTGGCGAGAAAGCATATAATCTTGGTGAATGCGTGAGAATGCAACATTAAATATAATTTTCAATAGTTTGAATGCACCTATGTTATGTATATGGTTTGATGCTTAAATGTTGTATATGGACTTGTAAAAGGAAGCAGCGAGTTTGCGTCACCTACTCCAATTTTGAATATTATTCCAACAAGAAATTGAAGGTTGGTTTATATTTATGTTTCTCGTTCACCATTGAACATTCATTGTTGTGTTGAATATGCGTTGAATTTGAGTTGTTATTAAAATGGCTGAAATTGATAATTTATTAGAGTTATTGAGAACTCTAATTATCTCTACTACTAAAAACACACTTAAAATTAGCAAGGACACTCTTTCTGATATTCAAACCTGTTTGCAAAACGCACAAGGGAAGATAGAGTTTTTACAGCTTGAATCACAGTTATAGAGAGATGAGTTACAGTAGAAAAGGCATCCTTCTAAACTTGTTTTTGTTCAGAACAATCCCCTATATGACTTTGAAACGGGATCCTACCAGAAGCCAACAAGTCATCAAGTCAATAATGTTGAGGTTCATTCAAATCAAGTGCTCATTTCAGAATTAGATTTGAATACAAGTAGGGAAATTCAGTCTACACTTCCCAAGCCAATCATCAGACCTTCAGAAGAGCTTGTCAACAACAAGCACAGAACGGGTCTTGGATATGATAAGGAGGAATCCTTTCATATTCCAGACTATTCCAAGCCCATTCAATTTCAAGGTATTGGGTTTATTCATGGCAGTTCACCTTCACTTGTTCTATATTTTACTCCTCCACATTCACAACCAAAAGTTGTTAAATGCCAGAATTGTGATCGAGTTGGCCATATGAAAGACCATTGTTTTGATCTTCATCCATGTGAGCACTGTCATAAAACCACTCATTCTTCAAACAGATGCTTCAAAAAAAACCTCTTGCAAGAACAAAGATTCATCTTGGATGGATCACTTCTTGGAAATGGGATTCAACGGCCATGAAGGTATTTCATTCATATTGTCAAAACTTGTTATAGAGTATTGAATAGTATTGCAGTTGATTTTTCTCCATCTTCTCACCTTGTATCTGATAGGGGGGGGAAGTGATGGTCATTTACAAGCTTCAAAGCCACATCAAGTGAGCCTGAGCCACAACCTACCATACCAGATTCAGAGTTGTAGCTAGAGACAGATATGCCTCTATGTATGCCTTTGGTTGGTGGTCAGTCTTAAACCATCTATGCGGGGTTGAGAACTCCCTCTTCAGGTTTAGCTTCTCCCTCTTCAAATAATTGGGGACACTTCCTCTAGCAGAAGACTTCAGCTTATTTCCATTTCTGGAAGAGTTCCAGGAATTGCATTAAGCATTCCAGAGTTGGTGGTCATCCGTAAACCACTGCAAATTGTAGACCTCCCTTTTCCAGGTTGAAGGTCTCCCTCTCCAAATCATTAGGGACACTTCCTCAAGTAGAATATGTCAATGTCTTTCCATATTTGGAATATTTCTAGGAACTACAATAAGTGTTCCAGTATTGGTGGTCATCCTTAAACCACCCTCTTATACCAACATTTCAGAGAGTGCATTCAGCCTAGTGCTGCCATGCATATTTTTTCACATTTTGTATTACATCTCTCTTCTCAGACTCATACATACCCCTTCAGATTAAGGGGGTGAATGTCGGACACCTAATCCACTAAGGGTTGGTGTGGAAGTTGAACGGTCAAAGGGATTCCAAGAGACCACTTGGAATATGAAACCAAGGGTCACTAGACTTGTATAAATATGTATCATTATGAATAATAGCATTCAAGGTTGATCTTTCATATCTCTTGTCTTCGCATTGTTTTGTTTAACAGTATTGTTCAAAAATATTGAAATTTTAATGATTGTTTGAGCCATAGTATTTTATTAATAATGTGATCGCTAAAAAAAGTTGGAATTTTAGCCCCAAAAAAAATGTTGATGCCAGCGTCAACTCTTTTTTATTTCAGGGTGTTTTTTGCACAAAAAAAATTGGCTTTTATTGCCATTTTTTTAAAATTGTTGAAATTTTACACCACCCCCCCCCCCCAAAAAAAAAAAAGTGTCGTTCCAGCATACACTCTTTTCATTTTTGGGTTATTTTTTCATGTTTCTTGGCTAGAGTTCTCGTTCAATTGGTAACTTTTATTTTTACATAGGGAATCTGATTGAGGTGATTATTGCATCGTTGGAAAGGTATTTGTGTGTAGAATAGGAAAAGAAAGGTGTTGTGCTAAAGTGGGAAAATTTTACCATTGAAAAAAAGTCATTTAATTCCTCAAAATTCTCTTGAAATATTTCAAACTCAAATTTTCCAAACTAGGTCTCACTGGTGAAAATAGTCCTATGATTTTATTCCTCCACTTTTTCCACTTTGAAAGTGTCGATATGGATGAAAAAAAATATAATGATCCAATACAGTTCATGATTCTTTTTCAATATTGTGTTGAAGCACTTGTTCTTGGAGTGTTCTATTTTTTTCATCTTGGATGCTTTGCACTATAACTCTTTTCTCAATCTTATTTCTTCCATTCTTTTGGCCTCTACTACTTCCCCACTAGAAATTGCCCCTTGGATTGTTAACTCAACTTGAACATCCAAGAATATATTTATAAATATAGTGAAATTGTGATTGGGCCTTCGCTTTCAAACCTAGCCCCAGTGTTTTGCATCCTCCATAAATAATTCTTCTTGCCACTTTTCATGGGTGTATGGCCAGTTGTAAGGAACTTTCTCAACATAGCTAAAAAAATGTGGATCATGTCTCCCATGACTACCTGTATCAAACCTATATTCCATATGGCTTAGACCCTCTACCTTGGTCTATTTTGTATCCTTAATCTAATAGTACCTGAGTTGAAAACTATAAGGTATGAAGACTTATTTTATTTAACTAATATGGCACTGAAACCTTGTTGAATAGTTCGTTAGAAAAATTCCCCATGAACTAGCTTATGACAACATATGTTGGAAGAACATGGGGTAAACCAATTGCACTATATATCCTAAGATATGTATGCTCCTCCTCAATATAGAAATTTCAAATGTATGTAATAATTTTATTTCCCTACTTGAATAACCTTGGACATTCTTGACATAAAATAATAGAATACAAATGGTCCAAAAAATAATCACATATCATGGAATATGGATTCATATATTTGTTCTCCCGTAACATGCAAAAGTAAATAAAACTCAATATAGTAAATACTTTTGTAATACCTCTACCTAACCCCTATGTTGTACATGTACACATGTTGATATTGAGGTTGGGGTCTCAAATACATATGATATAGGCTAGTTAGCTAAGTTATATTATGTGAAATGCATGCCCATGAAGATATGTTAGATATATTTTGGGGCCACCATGCCCAAGTATATATGATGTTTTGGTTGTGTGGCCAGAGGGCCAAGATTGTAAATACGATGTAAACTTTTGTACATATATTTTAGCTAGTTTTGGAGCCCAGTCCAAGGTAAAGAGTATGTGGGGTGTGCAACTGCACGATGGAAAAGAAAACTAGGTGATGTGACAGGTATTGGTGAAAATGATGCATGGGGCCCACATAGACTTAAGAGGTGCCACATGGTAGAGAGGGACCCTGCATATTTAAAGCATAAATAATTTTCCTTTGATGAATTAATAAAGCATTATTTTTAGGCTTTTATGGCTCTGTTCATGGCTCTAGTAGCCAAGGATTTTTGGTTGAACTTGGTTCTTGGTGATCATTCGGTGAGTCTTATGCTTAGACTCTGTAACTAACTGGGAGTTGTTTCATTTCTATTGACGATTCGATGAGCCATGTGCTTAGGATTTGTACCTAACTAGGAGCTGCTTCTTTTTGAATTGGAAGGGTACCTGGATGCCCACATAGAAAAATGAGCTCCAGGAATCCCAGAGTTGATACCATCCCTGGTTGGATATAAGGTGCACTAGAAGGTGGGCATCATTGAGGGACTATTGGTTGCATAAAAAGGATGTGTCACTTGGATGCAGGTCAAGGGGAGCATGAGCATGTGGATGGAGCAGTGGTTGTTAGGTTGGTACCTTGGCAGATGATGTGTTGATGGTTATCTAGTTTATATCATTGCACATTTAGTTATAGCCCCGGACCGGGGGTGACTTGTGGTTGATATTTATGAACCATGCAGTCTATGGTTGAATGGAACATGGAGAGACCATAACCAGTTGGCCATTTGTTAAGTTATGGTATGTTCTATGCTTATAACAGTTTACTTATTTTTCTTATTATATTCCACCGATTAGAAATCACATGTACATAAAGTAAAGTGCAGATAGAACATTAAACGATCGACAAAAAACAAGCCGAGACAAGATACACAAGGTGTGGCGGCTAGCCAGGGACAAACCCCACAATGTGTGGGGAAACCCTTTGATCAAATCTTCTTTTATCT